>JAUEJL010074484.1:0-28137 GCA_032274825.1 Drosophyllum lusitanicum | reverse complement strand
GGTTCCATACTTAGCATAATTTCATGAATCTGATTCAAACAACACATGTTTGAATACTTTCTAAGTCATACTGAAAGCAGGGTTTGGTTATCATCAAATTCTATGTTTTAAGATAGACAGAGTTGATTATTAGGGTGAAGTGATTATATCCCCAACCGTCTACAAACCAAACGCTTCTTTAGATTAATTAATACATTAAGGATATTTATGGGATTGATCTATATAGGATAGGATGTAAATTAGGGTTTTTATGTGGTAAACAACTTTTGTAATTAATTATTAATGTTTTTGGTTTAAATTTTATGTTGGATGTGGGGTTAAAGTATCATCATAATGCAAGCTTAAAAAATCATTTTAGGAGAGGATATTGGCAAAAATGAATGGATGTTAATAATCATATTTACTTTTACTATTTTGCTTCAATCATTGCATAAAAAGTTAAATAAATTATTAATGTTTTTGATATTTTGCGCCGACTAGCTAGCATTGATTTGCAATTAATTACCATGTATTTTGGTTGGAATACAATAGTTAGTTTTTAGAGTTAATTAAATTCTTTTTTATTGCTTCATAATTACGAATTAAGTCATTTTATTATAGGAATTGGGCATTAAGTTAATTTATTATATACAGGTTTGGGTTCTCCAGCTCGATTTTATTTTACCATTGGCCTGTGGCCAGCTTAAATGACCAAAGAACACTTGTTTCTTTATTTTTCTAATTTTTCTAATTTTATTGTTATTATTATTATATAACTAGTATTAAACATTGATCATTATCATTATTGTTATTTTAGTAGTATCACTATAAAAAAAACGTTATTTCTCCACGCTTCATAAGAAGCGTGTAAAAATTTTAAAAATTGTCACACTTATAATTGTGAAAGGTAGTTTAAATATAGAGATTACTAGTCATAAATATTTTTGTAAAAGTAATATTGTATATTCGCTTAGTTAAATATATAATTGTTTTGTATAAATGAAAGATTAGCGTAATTTGAGACTTTCTTGAAAAATACAAGAATTATATATTAATTTCAATTGACGTGTAAAAGTAAATGATGACAATTTTAAAAAGGATGTAAATTTAATTAAGATAATGTTTGTATTATATAATAAACATATATAATGATAAAAAATTTGAATATTTATTTCTAAATTAATGTAGTAGATAAAAATTTGAATTAGAAAAACAGTCTAACACAAATTATATCGACTTTAAATTCAAATCGAATTTAAAATCAAAACTGAATTTGAAAAATGATTTGTATGAACTTTGTCCTTGTTACAGTTGTTTATAATCAACTTTTTTTCTAATAAAAATAATACAATTAATTTTATAATATTTTTATTGTATGTAAACAAATTTTTGTCTCATTTTTAGTTTGTCATAATTCTCATTGTATACAACAACTTACGCATAATGGAAAAATTATAAAAGTTGATTGTCTTGTTTTTTAAAATAAATTTTTTATTTTATAAAATGATAATTAAAACAAAATTCACTATATTTTCATACAATTTATCCTTATAAAAAATAAGGTCAACATAATAATAATAATAATAATAATAATAATAATAATAATAATAATAATAATAATAATAATAAATTCTAGATATATAGTGACATCAAAATATAATAAATAAATATTCTTAAAACACACATGGCAATCTTATGTTGTCAAAACAAATATATTTGTTTTATTTTGAAATTTAAATTATTTTTTTTTATCAACTACCTTATCTTAAATTAGAATTAAATTTAAAAAATTAAGTTTTTAATTTTGACCATTTAAAGTCAAAATTAGACTTTTAATTTTGATAAAATTAATGGTTATGATTTAATTTTGATTAAATGAATAGTTAGGATTTTCTAATTAAATTGATGAAGATTAGTCTTTTATTTATATTAGAAGATTAGAAAAATAAAAAACTCTACATTTTTAAATGTGTAGATCTGATTTTAAAAGTCCACGTACGCTTTTAAATGTGTAAGTTTAGTAATAAATGGAAAATTAGAGAAATTCATGCTTAAAGTCGTGGACTTTTGTAAATTTAAAATTATTTTCAAATTTTTCACGATTAGTAGTGTATTTTTGATAATATGTCCACACTGATAAATGTGATTTTTACTACAATTTTCACACTTTTAAGTGTATATATTTGATCAAAATTTGTCACACTTATTTTTTCCATGCTTGATTAGATTTTTTCACACTTTCAAGTGTATTGATATTGCTAAAAATGTGTGGATAATCAATGTATTTTTTGTAGTTTATATATGTTATTGGTGTCATTTCAATATACCACCATGAACCACCATGCATCCATAGCCGTAAGCTCGTAAACCACCAATCCACCACCAAGGTACTTCTTACACTCTCACCTCAATCCATGAACATCTATCGACTATGCCTAAAGAATAAGTGCTTTAATTAGGAGGATGAATTAGACACAATGAGTAGGAGGACACATGACTGTTTTGATTGTTAATACGTAATGGATACGATACACACATTACAAAAACAAGATTTGTAATTTTCATTTTATTGAATAAACAACAATACGTTAAGAAGGTAAATGAAATGATAAAAATTTGGCAGGTATGGAAAGATATTCTCGTGCAGTATATTTGGGAGAAGAGCAGTGGTATCAGTTGATCCTGTTTTCAATAGATTTGTAATGCAGAATGAAGGAAAGCTTTTCAAATCCAGTTATCCAAAGTCATTTCGAGACTTGGTTGGGAAAAATGGTGTTATCACTGCCCAAGGAGATCAACACCGAAAGCTTCATACTATCGCTTCAAATATGATGCGTTCTGACAACCTCAAGTCTCGTTTCTTGATCGATATCCAACATGTTTTGAACCAAACATTTGCCAACCTCCACCACAATCAAACCATTTTGCTTCAAGATGTCTGTAGAAAGGTTAGATCCGTTAAACCCTTCTAACAACATTCATGACAAGGTGTTATCACACTTACAAACACTTTAAGTTAGAGGTATATTAGTCATTTTAACACTTACCGATCGTTTATTTGTTTGTGAGTGTGATGAGAGCTTCTAGTCGTGCATATTAACTTTTTGAAAAAACATATTTAATCTTAGTGATTTCATTAATATAAGTAGGCCCCTATGTAATTAAATTGAGTAGTTTTGTGGTGTTGGTTACAGTTAGCTATAAACCTAATGGTGAATCAACTGCTAGGGGTATCAAGCGAGTCAGAGGTGAATGAAATGGCTCAATTGTTCTCAACCTTTGTGGATGGTTGTCTCTCTCTACCTGTTAGTTTGCCTGGATTTGCTTATCACACTGCCATGAATGTAAGTCATTCTTTCAACACCTCATACTAATTAATTATATATGTTTCGATCATGCATGTTGGTAATTCTAATGGCATATGATGTACGTTTTTGCAGGCAAGAATGGACATAATTAGAAAGATCAACAAAATAATAGCATATACAAGGCACAGTGATGGTAGTAGTAGCGGTGATAGTGGTACTGATGGAGGTTTGGTCGGGAGACTCGTGGTAGAGGGTAGTCTTCCCGACGATGCAATCGCCGACTTCATTATCAACCTCTTATTTGCTGGAAATGAGACCACGGCTAAAACGATGCTTTTCGCGATATATTTCTTGACTCATTCTCCTGAAGTCGCTAATCAACTCTTGGTATGTTTTTCTTATAAGTAAAACTATCTATGAAGACCACCTAACGTATCACCAAACCATCATCATGCATGGTCATTCTATATTAAACAATGATAGTCAATTTGGTGGTAAATAAAGTAGCATAAATTTGATATTTAATTTGTTTCACTTTCTAACCTTTTTTTTTTCATAATAAATGTATATATTTTTATATCCTAAATTAAAGAAGTTCTCTTTATTTGAATAACTATGAACTTTTGATTTTACAAGTGTTTTTGACTAAAAAGTTTAATTAGCTGATAATTAACACTTTATTAATTAGTACATAAATGTAAACATCCAAAATTGCCAAAGGTTTTTGAAAAAACATTTTCTTTATCCTCGGGTAAAGGTACAATTGTATGCATATTATCTTGCAATACACCCTTTAGCCGGAAATGGAAATGTCTGTGTTTGTTATTGTAAATGTAAATATCTAATGGGGTGAGATAATAACACCTCACTCTATGAAAAATTTATTTATCCGTCATCATTCAGATAAGAATAAAAGGTGCGATGTGTATTGAAAAAAATGTAACTTATATAAAACAATAATGATATAGTTAAATTGCTCAAACAAAATTAATAAATAATTCGAATTTATTAAAATTTATAATAATGCCCACTGTAAAGACAACTAAATAAAAGGTTTATATCAAAAAAATTAAATAAAACTACTTGCTTTAAGAAAAAAAATTACTTAATAACAATTTCTGTTTAGTTGCGACTCAAAGCATACAATAAATATGTATTTTCAGAAAAACATGTATAATATATGATCTCATTTTGATTGATGTAAAATAATTAACTAATAAAAACTAAAACTCTAAACAAATACTAGAGGCCAATGCACTTATTATATAACACATCCATTGTATATAACATAGTATTTGGTAAAAACTAAGAACAATGATAATCATATCAAAAAATGAGTGTAAAATCTTACTCAACATTCATTGTTGCCAATATATTGATTCTTGTCCTTTCTATCAACTTCTATGGTGAAGAAATAAAATTTAAAAGACAAATAGAGAAATACCAAGGATAGAAGTTTAAAATGGATAGTTGTTAGAAATAACACTCATCCCTTCAAAAAAGCATGTGAAATATGTGGAATGTTTCGTATTCAATCTAACATTGATGGATTAAGCTTATGACTCCATGCATTGGTTGTAGTTATCATGGGTAACTAAGGTTCAAAAGCTATGATCTTGTTTGAAAACCTATGATCTCTGGCTGACTAGGGCTATAACAGTTCAGTTAATCATCCGTCAAAAGTCATAGGCTTTCTAACTTGGTCTTTCAACACATAATTGATAAGAGCTCGATCTAGTTTTAAATTAACCACAACATACATAAGACAACCTTACCTATATGCATAAAAACTAAGGTTAGTTAATACGAGGTTAGTAATAGATAAGTTAATCCAAAGTCGATCTCAATAATCAAATATTGGAACTAAAACTTAACTATGTAAAGCATTTGTTGTTCATCTTTCTATGGATGAGAGAAAAGGCATTTGTCCTGATGAAATTATAGGTAAAGGAATCGTTCTAGATAAATATATATGTTGGTTGTATGACTGAACTTTTGTGTGTGTTTATGAGATAAATAGCTCATATGTGTCTTATGTGTATTTTCGCCGGATGATGTAAATACCACTACTAAGGTTTATACTTATCGTAAATAGATGGACAAATACATTATCATTTTTGTAATTTTTTCGAAGAGAGTACTATATAAGTATATATTTAAGTTTCTAAGTTAAAAAAAATGAATTCTTTTTGTTGACTCTGTGTGAAGTAACACGAATAATTCACTCTAAATTTATATATACACATATGTTGGGTCTTTAGGAAAAGAGTCTATTTACTCTTGATTTCTCGGGTAAAGATAGGACTGTATATATTCAACCTTTTTCATAGCCAACTTAGAATTTGGTAATGCTATTGTTGTATATATATCTTAGGTTTGTTGTTGTATTTTTGTACTAATTTCTCCTAAGTGTTGTAAGACCATTCATAGTGCAAAATTTACTAAAAACCAAAGTTTCATTCTTTACATTTTTATGTCATGCCGCGTCTAAAAACCCTCCAAAAACTTTTTTCTACAGCCTGTTGTTCTTTACAATATTTCCGGAATAACCCATATTTTTTATATTAAGTATTTAATAACTAAAAAATAAAGTTTTAAGTAGATTTAGTGGGTGTGGGACCCATATTTATTCTCTTTTAATTTTATTTGCTAAAAAATTTGTGAAACTCGTATTTCTTGGTTTTATACATGTCCGTGGAGAAGCACATTTTAGGTCATTGGGTTCTCAGGCAATTCACAAAAACATTTTTGTTTGTCCTTGGCTTTGTTCTTCATATTCAAAACACATGCATTGAAGGTGCCCTAATTTCTAACTTGATCATACTTTTGACCAAAAATTGATTTTGTACGTTTTGTAGGAGGAGCACCAAAACATAAGAACTAAGAGACTCAATTTGGGTGGTGAAACCGACATGTTAACATGGGAAGATTATAAATCAATGTCGTTTACTCAACAGGTAAGTCTCTATTTTTATATAATTGTTGAGCAATGTCCCACATCGGACAAAGAGTTACTTTGTAATGTTCTTAATAAGGGTTTTGAGTCACTCCTCTCATAACCAATTTACAAAGTCACTCTTCGTCCAATGTGAGACATTATAATGACCTCAAAAAATCCTTTTAATTTTGTTTCCCTTTTAAAGCAGAATATGATATATTTTCTTGAATATATTTGTTAAAAAAATTATATTTCCTCCTACTTCATCCTTCGAGCTACCCACTTAATGATGACAATTGTAGCCCACTGATTTTCTTTCCTAATCTACTTCAATGATTTTGACACTTGTCTTGATCCTCCTATGAGTAGGAGGATATATATAGAACCTCTCATCTGTTAATCGACTAAATGTTGATGTACGTAGGTAATTGATGAAACTCTTCGTTTAGGTGGGATCGCTATTTGGTTAATGAGGGAAGCAAAAGAAGATGTTGAATGTCAAGGTACATTCATATTGTCTAATTTCTACTTCATTAATATTGACCGGTCTAACATGTTTTATGTGCGCGAGATGTAGGTTTTGTTATCCCCAAAGGAAGCTTTGTGGTTCCATTTCTGTCAGCAGTGCATCAAGACGAACAGTTCTATCAAAAAGCAACTACTTTTGATCCTTGCAGATGGATGGATCCTGAAAACCAAGTGAGTTTTTTATATATGCACGACCATTAATTTTTCTTGTATATATATATATATATATACACACACAAATAATAGGATTTTAAGAAACTTAAATCGTGTTTTGATAATTTAAGGACAAGAGAAATTGGAGAAATAGTCCATTTTATTCACCATTTGGAGGTGGGGGTCGTTTGTGTCCTGGTGCAGAGTTGGCTCGACTTCAAATTGCTCTATTTTTGCATTACTTTGTAATGTCTTACAGGTGTGATTTCATTTTGCAAGCTTTAATTGATCTTAGTTGGTGTCTGTATATATACACACACGCACACTCGATAGCTTCGTCTGGCGCCTGATCGAGCTTCTCTGACCCTTGTCATCTCAAAGCGTGTTGCGTCTTTGAAAATAAAATTAAGAATTAAATATATATGACAAATAAAATTGTTTAATTGTTTCAGGTGGAGCAAAGTAAAGGAGGATAGAATGTCTTTCTTTCCCTCAGCTAGATTGGTTAATGGATTTCCAATCAAACTATCTAAAATAACATGATATATCAAGTATATCTACACATATATGTATGTATGTGTGTCCATATATGTATGTATGTATGTATTTGTGGTTTTGGCTGTAAGTGTTTGCATCCTTTACCAACACAGCTACGTGTTCGATCGGAGGCTATATGTATGTATTTGTGTGTGTATATAGCGAACTGGGACTAGATAGTAAACAGTGGTTAACTATATATATTTTTAGAATTGTTTTTTGAAATAATGACAGTCCCTCCCAATGTATTTTAGCATGGCTTGATTGCTTAGCCCCATGTTCTCTTGTTTGCTATATATAGATATATATATATACACTTTATATATCTATAAAAATCACAGATACCTTATGTGTTAAACAAGCACGTGTGGAACTAATTGTTCTCGCTCAACAATCCATATTTATTACTAAAGCTAACTTACTAACTATAACATGTGTGTAACATCACCGGCATGAGTCTAGATAGTCGTAGATCATGATTGATGGAATGTAATTGAAGGTGAATTTGCTGCCAAATAATGAAGTTGAAATTTTGGAATTTAGTTGGTTTCCCGAAGTTTGAAAATGAGACTAAATTTTATATATTGTTAAATGAATTAAACTAGTGAATTTAGGATAAGTTGTAAGTCGGATAGAGGAATGAGATATCTACTAAATGAGTTAACCGACTCAATAAGTCGGTTCTCACATTTAAATTAGTCTCGTCTCTATCTCCACCTCATTTGTGAGGTTACCGGGAAAGAATGAAGAAGTTAACAAGAACAAGATCAAGGCTAGGAGCTAAATCAATAGGAAACGAGTGTAACATCTAGAATTTAAGAATCAAGCTCAAGTAAGTGTGTTCTTAGTTGTTCCCGAGTCAAACTTGGGTTTTGATGGTCAATGGTTTTATATCTTTTGGTACTTCTGGTACTAGTGTTAATAGTCGAATTAAACAATTAAGTAATAGATTAACACCTTGTGTTGATTTGTTTACATGTTTGTAAATGTTTTGAAAGGGGTCATGTGTTGGTACACTTGAAGGTTAAGGTTGTGCTTAATGACTCGTCGTTTAGTTTGTAAACGTTTAAAAAGCATCATGGTTTTGTAACAATGGACTATGTTTTAGGCAAAAGCTTATGTTATGTTTATAAGCAGGGTTTACTTCTTATGATGTATTAAAATTTACTCGAAAAGTTATTTTGTGTATCCACCTTTTAAGGTTGCTCTTTGAAAATTTGGTACATTGAACTATTGAAGAGCAACTTTAAAAGGTGGATACATACGATAACTTTTTGAATAAAGTTTAATACATTTTAGAGAAGTAAAAGCTTATAAATATTGTTTAAATTGAAAATTTTGAAGTTGGTGTGATTTTTTACAAAAGGACAGGGGTGTTACACTAACCAATGATCGTTATGTTCTCTTTGGTTTTTTAGAATGAGCAATCCTCGTTTCAAATAAAGTACCGCACTATGGCAAAAGCTAGGCTTTCCATGTGGATTCGTTGAAACTAATTTTTACTTGATGCATCCTTGTAGATCGTAATTCTTGTTACACTAACCAATGATCAAATCATCTTTGATCAATGTTGCATCAATCACACATATATATATATCACATATGCATGTTTTGGATCAAAAGTTTTAAGTAAAATATTTTATTAGAACAAATGGGTTCTGAGAAAATATTTTTCAAAAGTGGTTTTGAATAAACACGTTACAAACAGGTCAAGTAGCTTCATATTATCATAAGAATCCATAATTAATCAATCTAAGGGGTTGTTTGTCTTTCTGAAAAAGGTCTTAATACATCTTAATTTAAATCAATAAGAGGTATTAAGATGTAACTATGTAAGGGCTGTTTTTTTCCATTAAGATATGAAAACCTCTTAAAACCCCTTAGTAAATCAGAGATAAAATTACCTCTTATAATATCTTAACAAAATTTATGTTTTGTTATCCTATAATAATTGGACTCCTTCCTAGACTAATTCACGTCAATATTTACTCCTCCACTACTCTATATACATGGACACCTTTTACGGTTCGCCGTCGGCCGTCGCACACCGCCCGCATCTCTCTTCTATATATTTTGATTTTAATTCCCTATATTATTATGGTTTGATATTTGTTATTGAAATAATTTACTTTACAATTAGAAAAGTTTAACTAAAAGACACAAGAACTTAGATAGATTAAAAGATGACTTCCATAGAGGAGAGGGGAAACCAGCTTAGATAGGGTGATAGCCCGGCTCACTGACACCATCTACGAGAAGGTGAGGTCGTCTTTATTTCCAGCCGCCATACGGTTAGCCTTAAAGCCTTAAAGACGGAGAAGGGGAGAAGCAGTTATCTATGTAATTACGGTCTTTTGGGGCGAAGAAATATTTTACTTTACAATTAGAAAAGTTTAAATTTAGTTAAATATGTAAATGTTGAATATAAAATATTACAATATAGATAATTACAACCATTCAGGTATTTCACAAAATAAACAACAAAATATGAATTAACATTCAGACGTCAGAATCATCTGTTAATGTTCAGGCATGGTATTCAAATTTAGACTCAAAACCTTTTAATAAACAAACGACACCTAAGTTGCCAAACACATCCACATTATAATAATTTAAATATATATGAACATACCACCTTTGTTACAGAATGAGTGATATATCATATAGACACCCAGAGTGCTAACACAAACATAAGATAAAGTTTTGTCATCAAATGGCATATCTAAGATCCAAAAGCATCAAGGAGGTCACCATGACCTTGCATCTCGAAAGAGCAGGCAATGAACCTCTTAGTCCTTCTATGCGAGAACAATTTTCTTATATACCAAAATGATATGATCAGAAGTTGTTACGGAGAAACTTCACATACGACATAGAAAGGGGGCATGGTAATTGGTAAGTGTTGTACCATTCTTTCCCCTCTTGACCGTTGCAACAAACAACTAGTTTTGTTTATTTTTTAAACTATGCTTTTTACTCTATAAATACCCAAACATCTACCTATATTAATCACACATTTATTCTCTTCTTTTCGCATACAACACTCTCGTATTCTCTATGTATTATTCTAAATCTTTATAATACCATGGAAATTTTGATTGGTTCATCAACCCGTCCTTACCGTCGAGTAACACTTCATACTCAACAAACGTATCTTCAAACCAAGCTTCTCAACCCCAAAAACTATTTCCAAAATTTAGTAATTGTTAGCAACCCCTAATGCCACAACAATTTATACATACACTCAACAAAAGTACACCATAAATCGGCAACAATATCAACAATTTGAACAACAATAACAACACCCGAGATAGAATTCGAGGCTATTCTAGAGCCCAAGCATTCAACGAGGAGTTTATGCAACACATGGACAAACACAATTCGACGAAGGAGGAGTATCTTGTTGAGAAATGTCCACTGACATTGGTGAATGAGTAACACGGCTGATGATGCAAATGCCTTCTGGTCACTTGACAATAATATTAACAATCCACTCGCAAGACATATAAGGGATTTGGTCAAAGGGCTGGGATACAGGGTCACCTTGAAGCGACACAGGCGTGTCGGTTTGACACGGTCTTGTCCGATAGTGGGCAAGTCCAATTTGAATTCAAATTGAGTCCATCCGATCATATCTCTTTAACAGGTGTAAATATACTCCTAAGGGTTCGATTTTGGCCGTCTTTAATTAGTTTTTGACACCTAAACACGTACCTAAAGTGAAAGAGAGAGACGTAGTGTTCTTGAAGATGATTTTGCTAGCACCAAGGATTACACAAGGTTCTTGTTGTGTTAAAGGAAGGGAATGAAGCTAAAAGGCATACATTCCAAAAGTTAATTGCATTGAGGTAACCTTCTTACTCCTTTTTTTGTTGCTCATTTGTGTGTAAGTCATCACTCTGGTGGGTTGCATGGTGATTATGTTATTTTTGCTATGTAAAACCATTTTAAGTGACGAGAGAAAATAGAAATATAATAAGAAATCTGGAAAAAATGAATATTATATTTGAAAATAATAGAATTTAGACTCCTTAATTAAGATCCTAGACAGAAGTCTTATATTAAGTTAAAACCAGTATTGGTAAAAAACTACAAACTATAATGACCGAGGAAATATCAAATGACTATTAGCGTAAAGGAGTGGAAATGATTTTGGAGTGTGGGGTGGCCACCACTTAAATGGTGGGTGGAATCTCATTTGTAACATCTCGAAAATGGGCCTAGTTGTACCATACGCTTGTAAGGTTGTAACCTTGTGAATTAAATAAGAACTAGTAATTTAAAAGATGAAGATATGTTATAACTATTAAGCGAGGTGTTAAATAAAATTGGATGAAAACGAATAATAGTATAATTATTAAATGGTTTTAGATAAGGATTCTGGAAATATCCCCGATAGTTGAAACGGGTAAACGAGTCTTGAGTTGTAAGTTCAAAAGGGAAACATGATACCCACTTGTAGATATATTAGAACCAAAAGTCGGTTCTAACTATATCCACATACACAGACACACAAATACACACACAAACACACACTTCATCCTTGTTCTTGAACTTGAAGAAGCAAACCAAGAGAAATCAAAGAAGAGTTATCAAGCTTCAATTTCAGTAGCTAATCCAAGTGAATAATCAGTTTCATCTTCTTCATCGTCTTCCTTGTAAGTGTTATTGTTCAAGTTCCTCATTTTTGAAGCTATAGGTCAAAATGGGTCATAAATTGAATTGGCCATCAAGGATGGTTTTTTAATACACCAATTTGTTTCTACATAATCTACAAGTAGTTAAAAATCAAATTATTGGATTAAAGTGTTAGTTTTGGTTGAATCTAGAGATTTTATTCAAATGGGTCAAAATTGGTGAAATTGATCCCAAATCTTGTATAGTTTGTTAGAATTGGTAACTTGTATGTTTTTAGACTCATACTGGTACCTCATATGTTGTACAGACACTGGAAGTTGACTAGAAACAACTAAGTTTGAGATTGGATTGAAAATGGACAGAACAGGAGCTGAAAATTCGACACCGGTCTATAAATAGCATGTTTGCGGGCTAGGAATGGCAACGAGGCGGGTTCGGGGCGGGGATTGGTCCCCCCCGTCCCCGCTTAAAAAACCGTGGGGATTTAAACGTGGATCCCCGTCGGGTAACGGGGAAAACCGCAGGGAAACGGGTATCTCTGTTTAATATAAACATGTGATTAAATAGGTAATTTTTATCGCAGAGATACCCGTTAAAACTAAAACTATGTTTTTACTACAGGGATAGTCACCGTTAAGATTTTACCACGAGTTTTAGAAAACGATTATACTAAATTACACGACACTATCGAATACAAACATTTCTAAACTGAAATTAAAGTCTTAAAATATTTAAATGCATCCAAAATATCAAAACTAAATAATTCATATAAAGACAACGATTAAAATTAGGTTGTGTGAAAGTGTATAAAGATTTGTATATTTTATATTTAAAATTAATTTTATGTATATTAATAAATTATATATATATAATTAATATTAAATTATAATCGGGTATGTCGGGTAATCGGGGCGGGGATCATTAAACCCGTCCCTGTCCCCATCCCCGTTTAAATAATCGGGGTTCCTCGTCCCCGACCCGTTTATGTCGGTTTTCGGTTTTCCCCGTCTGTTTCGGTTTTTTTTGCCATCCCTATTGCGGGCGCAAGGATAATCCTTGCGGCCGCAAGGGTGTAAGCACGTATGGTGGGTTATGTCTTTAAACCCCTCTTCCTCTCTCTCTCTCTCTCCTTTATTTTATTTAGGGTGTTACTATTTGGACCTCCTCCTCTAACATACTACACATGACAAATCATTCAATTACAATTTTCAATATAAATTATACAATCACAAAGTCACATCAAATGGGGCAATTTAGATTATAAGCGGAGTCCAAATAGAATCACATTTTTATTTATATATTTAATTTGTCTGGAAGTGAGTATTATGTAGGTCATATTTATTTGTTATGATGAGGAGTGACCCGCTAACGGATTGAGAGGTGGTTAAGTGATAAAAAAAAAATTGACGTAATAATATGATTAGAAAGGATCACCCCTTTTACTCTTAATAACACATAAGTCAAGTCTAAACTTGAAATGTTTAGATAATTTTAATATTTTATTGATTTAAACGATCCGTAAATACAATAACACGAGTGTTAAATTATGTTTCTAATTTTTTAAAGAACCAAACTTGTAATTTTCTATTGTAACTAGGCATCCTACATCCAAATATCCAACGGAATGGATTAACCCAAAAGCTTCGCGAGCTTAAAACCCTTTGAATTAGGTCTCTTTCTCCTTCTACTAACCAACCTTCTCAGAAGTCTGTGTTATCCAAACTAGGAACCTTGTTATCACTTCTCCAGGAGAATCCCCAATATTCAAAGGTCAGATTCATCGCCTTGAAGAAGAAAACATGGCATCTTCATCCGCACCTAACCTGTGGGTGTTGCTAGGATTGAGTTTGGCCGGAATATTGTTAATGGCGAAGAAGTTTAAGAAAGCTGTCAAAGCTGATTTTGGGGCATTCGTGGAGAGGTTTCAGATTCTACCTCCGCCGCAGCCGGCTCCTCCCAAAGCCCCGCACCCGCTCACCGGACTCTCCTTTGCCGTCTCCGACTTGTATGCCCCTTTTCTCTTTTACGATTTTGAGAAATTGAAATTTTTATAAGTTAAACCAAACATTTTTGGTTTTGTAATAGTTTAACCTAGCTGTTATTTTTGGTGGATCAAAATTTGAAGTTCGGAATATCAAATATCGCGACGGCGGAGCATGTTTTTCTTGTGTTAAACCTCAAACAAGTTCATTTGAAAATTGGTAAAGTTTTCAGGTTTTTGGTCAAGCATATGTTTGCATTCAACCTCCCAACTGTAACTTTTCGCATTTTGGTTTGGGGATTTAATTAATGCATACGTCTTTCAACTTCAAAATTCTGTTATTGTTGAACTTGTTTAAATTCCGCCAATTGGCTCTAGTTTGCTTCGGTTTGTATTTGAGTTTGTGGAGTTATGATGCCTCAGTTTGGTTTCTAGCTGTGTTCTACAACTTTAACTTGATTCTGGATATGAGTTCATTAACTTGTTGGAAAGACTTAGTGCCTCTTTAAATTTGATAAAAGAACTGCAATCCATAAACTCCTGAAAGTAAGTTCGTGTTCCTTATCATCCTAAAAATAGGCTTCATTTTGTCTTATCATGTCAAATGAAATATAAGCTCATCACAGTTTTATTCCACTGATACATGGCTTGAGTGTGGCACTTGTCACTCGTAATGAAGTTCTGTTGGAGGTAAACACATGGTAATATACTAAGGAACAATAATATTTAGTAACATTTATGTGACTCCAATGTGAAATTGAGAGTCAACTAACGAAAGGCAAAGGTCAGCAAACAGTCAAGAGGCGATATAATCAGATTGTTTTTAACTTGTTTCTCTTCGGGTGAAATGATTGTTTTTAAGCAAAGATATTCTTGTTCATCCGATTTAAATCTTTTACAGATTTGATATAAATGGGTTTGTAACGGGGTTCGGCAGTCCAGATTGGGAAAGGACACATGAAGCGGCTTCACAGACATCTCCTGTTGTTTCAGCTCTTGTAGATGGAGGAGCAACATGTGTTGGAAAAACTGTGATTGATGAAATGTCATTTGGGTTAGTGATCGCGAATTAATTTTCCAGTCTAATCAAGTAGCATTTATTTTTTTCCAAGATGTAATGTAACTAGAGGCAAAATGGGTTGAAACTGGTCGGCTGGGTTGACCCAAAGCACTTTTGACTTCCAAATATTTATATTGTTATCTTTAATAAGTGTGTCAAGTAAGAATACAAAAGCTTTATTATGTGTATAATAATCTAATTGTTGAAAAAACTGATTTTGGAGGTTTTATGCTATAAAAATACACTTTGTATGACTTTCATCCCCTTTCCTACCCGCTTGACCCGTTTCCATATGAGGTAATTTTTTTGAATATAACCGTTTGAGATGTAAACATAACCCTTACCCATTTATGAGTAAATTAGTATAACTTTGATTTTATACTCTTTCATGAAAATTTTTTATTCTCGTGGCAACAGTGTGAGTGGTGAAAATAGACATTATGGTACACCCACCAATCCTCTTGCTCCTGCAAGGATACCAGGAGGATCATGTAGTGGAGCTGCTGTAGCTGTTGCTGCAAAACTTGTTGATTTCTCTTTGGGTACGTGCTTCCTCATTTTTTTTACTTTCTTTTGGGGTGTGTGAGCTCCAACTACAAAAGAAGGGAAAGGGGGTCCTACGTGAAATCAAACTTTATCATTTTTGAAAAAGGACCCATGCAATTATTGATTCTAGCAATCTGCAACAGGTGTTGATACTGTTGGTGGGGTGAGGCAACCTGCTGGACACTGTGGCATTCTTGGATTTCGGCCATCGTATGCTGCTGTTTCTCATTTGGGGATTATTCCTGTTTCAACAAGTTTTGACACTGTTGGTATGAATACTGATTGTTATTAAATAAATGCTAAATATATGCAATAAAGTTTATATGTATCCTCAACAAGTTCTTTAATCTGTCTTTACCACTATATATTTTCATCTGATGTAAACTTGTATTATGATATGTGTGCATTGATGTTGATAATTGAAGCTGCCATTCTTCAATTCACAGTAATCACATATCACCTTCATCTCTCACATCCAAGCAGTCAAGCACACCCCTTTAATGTATCAAAACCAATCATTTTCATCTTTTGAAAATTGATTTTTCAGGATGGTTTTCCACGGACCCCACTATATTACGTCGTGTAGGTCAAGTACTGTTACAAGCGCCATTTTCAGTCCAACGGAATCCTAGGAGTGTTATCATTGCTGATGACTGTTTTCAACAATCAAAAATTCCTATCGATCGATTGACCAAAGTGGTAATTAGATCAACCGAGAATCTTTTTGGAAGTACGTTTTGTTCCATCTTATTCTGCAATATATATCTTTATTTCTTCCACCCACTTATTAGAGGTTGAAATTTCAACCTGATTACTTATGAATAATTTGGGTTATGTTTTTCCTTCTCTTTTTTAATCTCTAAGAGGTCAAGGGGGTAAAATAAAAGAATTAGCTAAAAACAAAATGGATCATATTGATCGAACTTTTCGAAAGTCTGCCCAAGTGTTTTTCTTAATGCATACAACCTACTGAAGCGTTTTGTTCATAAACATATATTACTTCTACAATGAAACATGTTTAAATTGCATTTCACTAGTAAAGTCATTTATAAGAAAGTTTTAATAGAATTGAACCAAGAGTGTATTAAGGTAACATTACCCAACTCATTTTGACTGGTACAAAAAAGCTACCCATTTTTACCAGGACAGTTTTGATTGGTTACCAATTTACCATTTATGGATGGAAATAACTGTTTTCTTATTAAGCATTGGCTTCTGCAGAGCAAGTTTTGAAGCATGAGATTATTGGTGATTACATTGCTTCCAAAGTTCCGAGCCTGAAAGCACTTGATTCTAAGAAATCAAATGGTGATGTCAAGTTTTCTTCTCTAAGGTCACTTGCCAACATTATGCAGTTACTAAGGAGGTAATGTAAATTTAACTTGTGGGTTAATTATTTATAAAACATATTAAGATTTGTATAAAGTATGTGGACTTAGGTGTTTCTTTATACATATTTAATGTCTTAAATATTTTTTTCCCTTAGACCTGATCGTATAACTTATACTATTATTAATCTGGTTCTATTGAATGAAGCAATTTAGGAGTTTGCACTTTGGGTGACTCTTGACCAGTAGGACCCATTGACCCATTTCTTTACTTAGATGAGTTCTTTTATTAATTTTCGCCCACTTGACCTGTTGGAGAAAAGATAAAAACCGAAATTTTTTTAAGTGAATCAAAATCGCGACCTCTAATATCTATTAACAGAAAAATACCGTTTAAACTGTTTCTAGAGAATAGTTGCAAGATAATACTGCACTATAAGGTTCAGTGTAACTATAATAAAAAAAATCATGTGAAAGTAACGACCAAATAAGAAAACAAAAAATAACAATACAAGGAAGAATGATAAACGTGAAATAAGAACAACGTATAAAAGAAACTGGTAAAGCAGTATGGTAAAAAATGAAACACACTTGCATTTTGTTAAGAGAGCCAGCAAGACTCGTTCAAATCTAATGTGTTAGAAGGCAATGAATTATAATAACAATAATATAACTTCTCACCATTTGCTTTATATGAAAGAGTTCCCTTTATGAGTTTTTTTTAATAAATTGAAATCTTAAATGCAGTCATGAATTCAGCCATAATCACTTTGAATGGATTAGCTCAGTGAAGCCAGCTTTAGATCCTTTTATATCAACTCTGGTACAAGAAAGACTGAAAATAGCAGAGAAAGATATCGAAAATATTCGTTCTGTAAAAAGCGAGCTTAGATCAGCTCTAAATGCCCTTTTGAAGGTATCTATTTGTTTTTTCTCTTTTAACTCGTTACATCAAAATGAATTGGTTGAATAATAGTAAGCTTGTGTAGGATGATGGAGTTCTTGTGGTCCCTACAGTTTCTAATCCTCCTCCCAAAGTTGGTGCTAAAGAGCTTTCATCAGAAGAATATCTTATGAGTGAATTTTCACTCATGGCTTTAGCAAGCATATCGGGTTGCTGTCAGGTTAGTCACTCTCTCTCAAGCACACACACACAAAAACAAACAAACACAAACATTAGGGATTAGGGAATGTTTTCACTTATTAAGGTTTGTGATTAATTGGATGTATTAGAATCTTGAGACATGAGTAGACAACACAATTCCAAGCTATATTTGGTATAGAACGACCTTACTTGAACATGATCTGTTCTATAGGCTCGTACCTCTGTATTCTTGATTCATTTCAAGACAGATATTTGGTGTAGAGGTGGCATTTGGCAAAATAGGCATGTTATGGGGTCAAATGTCCAAATGGGTTTGGGCTAGCACATTAAACTTTGGTGCCGGTCGTGATGACACCAACACATTATGTCTGAAAATTTTAAGTTTTGTTATAAACAAATAGTGTGTCAATATGATTACAACATATATGTTATGATATGGTCCATTATTTAATATAGAAATTTGTTATCTTTTATTATTCGGTTGATATAATTAGATAGGATATATTTTTAGATTAAGATTAGGAGTTAGAGTTATATTAGGAATAGATTATTATCTTTGATTATAAATATGCCATTAGGGTTGTAATATCCATTACACAGAAATTGAGTGGGTGATTTTTATATCATTGGACTATGACTATTGGAGTGTTGGTTTACCTCTCTAAAGTAAACTATAGGAGAGCCAATCGACCTCTCGAAAGTCGATTATTCTATCTTTTCATCTTTCTTTCTGATTTCCAGTTTGATTCATATCATTGTAACTTTGTAAGATTCATTATGCAGAAATTGATTGATAGTTTTTATATCATTGGAGTGTTGGTTTACCTCTCGAAAGTAAACTGTAGGTGAGCCGATCGACCTCTCGAAAGTCAATTATTCTATCTTTTCATCTTTGTTTCTGATATCCAGTTTGATTCATATCATATTATTTCAGTAAAAATTTATATCTTTAATAAAATGATTTAGGAGGTTTTGTTCATAAAGTTGCACCATATGTCCCTTCGGTTTGGGTCATTAGGTAACTGGATGACCTGATTAAAGTGATGATTTGGAGGTTACACGCTGACATATCTTTGTTGATAATGAGTCAAATGGAACAAAACTAAGTACAATGGCCAAAAACTGGAGTATGGGACAAAAATGAAACTACGTTGGAATTTTATGGCACCACAACGTACTTTCACTTTTGTCACGATTGGGTCAATCTGCTAACTTTTGTCCCACTGGGCATTATAGGATGGCTCTGTGTCCCGTTTGGGTCATTGGGTAGCTGGATGACCGATGACCTGGTTAAAGTGATGACGTGGCCGTTACTTGCTGACATATCTTTTTTGATAATGAGTCAGTTGGAAAAAAAAACTAAGTAGAATGACTAAAAATGGGACAGATGTGGACTGTGGAGTATGCTGGGATTATGTGGCATTAACCATTTTTGTAAGGGCAAATTGCCGAGATAGGTAACATAAATATCAAAATCTGCAAATAAAGGTAGCGTGTAATTTTTTGTGCTGAGAAAGAATTATAAGTTTTAAGTTTTAACCTGTTAGTTATAAAAAAGGATAGTAAATTTCAGTTTTGCATTAAAAAGGGATTATAAATTTAATTTCTCATTAAAGAGTATTGTGGCATGCCAAAAATCAAGGTTATCAGGTCAAGATTCTCTTTTTATGACAAATTGAAATTTATAATCCTTTCTTGGTCAAATGTTAACTTTCTAGCAATTTGCCCTTATTATAAAGTTATTAATTATTAATATTTTTTAATCCTTTAATTCATTTAACATCTTTACGACATTGATCACCTGTATGCCATTTATATATAGAACTCATTTTTTATGTGAATTTGTTTATATTACGTGTTCTTATGATTTGTATAAATTCATGTGAACTTGTTATTCAATTTTCATGAATATTCTCACCACCCGCCGTCACCAACACTACTACACAACACCCCCAATCATCCGCCATTTGTGTTTACTCTCATAAATTGAAACTAAAATATCTAGTGGGTATTCTGTATTCATTTAACTATTTAAGGGTATGTATAATAGAAGAGTATAACATATTGCACTAGTTTTTCTTGGTCATTTTTGCTTAAAGATCTGATTCTGCTTGGGTTTTTCTGGGTTCGGTCTGGGGGTAGTAAAACACAAGTGGGCTGGTGATGTTGGTCAGTGATGAATATTTATGAAGACTAAAGAATACATTAGAACAAATTTATGCAAATTCAAGATCCCATGATAAAAAATGAATTTATAAAAATGATAAGCAAAAGATAATTTTAATACAAACATGACAAACATTATATAAATATATAAAATTTTATTCTACAAATGATCAATTTTTGTAAAAATGTTTACTAAAACAAAAGATAAAAGACACTAATAGTGAATAATATTATAGAAATGGTTAATGTCATAACTAACCAACTTACGTCCACTTTTTCTGTTTTACTCATTGTACAGTTTTGTACTTTTGTTCTGTTTGAGTCGTCATTAATAACAAAATTTTAGCATGTTGCGTATATGATATTGTATATCATCTACACTGAAGATTGTAAAGTTTGATGAACCCAATAAGTTGATAACTTTGTTTTTCTCCTTTTGTTTTGACATTTTAATGTAGGTCACGATACCGTTGGGATTGTATGAAAACTACCCTGTTTCTGTGTCTTTGATAGCAAGACATGGGGGTGACCTTTTCTTATTAGATACACTTCAAACCATGTATGCGTCTCTGCTACAGAAAGCTGACGAAGCTGGCAAGTCAAAACAATCCAATGATGTCACCAAGGAAGCCTCTGCTGAATTTGCGAAAGAAAAGGTTCTCTTTTCTTTCTACAAAAATGAAAAAAATAGTGTATTAAATATGATCACAAGAATCATATTTTTCTCATTGATAATTTAATCTTTTGAATAAATTGATTTTTGGAGCTTTTATGCTTTTAGAAAGCAATATGCTCTGGGTGATATTCAACCTTGTCTATCCATTTCCTTCTGATTGGATGGTTATAACTTATAAATGTATACAGAAAAGGCTTGGTGAAACAGAATAATATTAAAAATTAAATGATCTTTTCGTAACTTCATTAGACGGTGGCAACCCACCCCTTCTACACTGTGAAGGTTGGTTCCACGAGTGAACAAGGTTGCTTGTGATCAGCTCCATGCCTGGTGGATCATGCTGGCTGATTGTCACCACCTCTCATGTAGCCCCTTTTGGTTTATTTGCATGTGTGTGGACTATAAAAAATTTAAAAGTGGGAGTGAAAGGGTTGCAAGGGTGGAATGATCGGGGAGTGACTTAAATTTGATGTGGTGTTGTCGTGGCAGAAATAGTTATAGTAAAGGATCGAAGGGTTATCTGTGGCTTTAAATAATTCATATATGGTGGTGATTATCATTTTTATTTTCATTTCATTCATTGTTGCTTATTTCTCAACAAAATTTTGCTTATGTAGGGTAACACCGCTTTCAAAGCAAAAAATTGGCAGAAGGCAATTGGGTTTTATACTGATGCTATCAAACTCAACAGCAACAACGCAACATATTTTAATAACCGAGCTGCTGCTTATTTGGAACTGGGAAGGTATTTTTTATATCTTAGCAAAGAAAATTTCTTGGCATTGTGTAAATAGTCTGATTTTTTTCTTTGTATTTGTATTCCTTTGCATTCAGTTTCACTCAGGCTGAAGATGATTGTACGAAAGCCATCGATCTTGACAAAAAGGTAACCTTTTTTTAAGAAAATCATGTTATCAGTCTAAGTTACTTTGATTTAAAACAATAGAAGCACATCCAAACACGTCTTTTATAATCCATTGTGTTAGAGTTGATTGTTTACTATTTATTTTGAAGAATGCATAATCACTTTCAAAACACGCATCCAAACACCCTTTAAATAAAAGCAAATTTTCAGATTTGTGTTTTACAAATTTGAGATAAGTTTATTCACTTTCCATTGTCTTACAGAATGTGAAGGCGTACTTAAGAAGAGGTACAGCACGAGAGATGCTTGGATACTACAAAGAGGCAATTCAAGGTAGGCATCATTGGTATTTTACATATTTTTGCTTAATTCTTAAAGGTTGAAGTTTATCCTGTCCTTTTATGCCCGAGCTAACTAACTTTTGAAATGGCAAAGAAACTCAGGGGGGTTTTGGATTTGTGTTCTGGAACTGATAAACTCGCATTAGTTAGTTTGTTATTTCTTAGATAAAAATTGATTTTCTGACTCTGATTATTGAATATCATATAATTACACTCCAGATTTTAGGCACGCGCTTGTTTTAGAGCCAACCAACAAGAGAGCAGCAGCGTCTGCTGATAGGCTAACGAAATTATTTCAGTAAACTTTGGCTGAAAACGATGACGCTCAAGCAGTTTTGAAGGAAGCCCGAGCTTACGAAGTAATAATTAATGAATTAATTAATCATCTGTTGCTGGGTTTCCAATGGTGACACAAGTTTACTGGGTATGCATGTAATATAGGTCAATTTTGCTCCAGGAAATGCTTAAATTTCAAGATTCCAGTTTTAAGATATTTATTTAGATGATGAGGTATATTAAATTTTCATATTTATCATGTTATTGTTTTTATTTTACTCAATTGGCCTTGGCCTTCATATGTTTTTATTATTAAACTCGACTTTTATCTATCATTAGAGCTTACATATAAAGCCACATATAAATAACTGCATGTGAATTTGGTGTGATTTATTAAACACTAGAATACAAATTGTATAAAAAAATGCCTACTTGGTATGCTTTTAAAAAAATTACATATATATGTCTGCACATACACAGTATCCCCCTTGAACCCCACCAAAAAAAAATTAAAATTAAAAAACAACCCTGAACTGTGTCGTTAGTTTTTTTTTTTTTTTAATAATCATAGTGTCGTTAGTTGTTAAAATATTTGAATATTGGGTATCCCATCGGACCCATCATAGAGGTTCTGACAGAAGGAATCTCTGTGTGTAAACTTGTTATGAAATTGCCCCTTTTATATATAATAATGTAATGAAGGTAAGGTACTAAGGTAGTGCAAACAATTTATTTAAAATTAAAACAAATTAGTCAAAAACATCTTAATTTGGCTCTTTTCTACGCTATCAATGAAGACTTACAGGATAGTCCTCCATATCAAAATTATAAGTTTAATCATGCAGCACCTTCATGTGTGTGTATATATATATATATATATATATATATATATATATATATATATAATCACTAAAAACTACAATGAAAATGCTGACCCTGATGCTAAATTAAATGAAATGAAGGGTGAAAATTAATTAATTTCAAGCTTTGTGTAAACGTTTGCAAGTGCTAATTAAGAACATACATGAGTAAAAGGTTGGTGGTGTCGTATATATTGACGAAACAAAAAACCATAAAAAATAAATATGTAATAAAACTATTGTTTTTTTTATTGTTTTGTGACAGCTAGTTACATTACATTATTATGAGTTGTTGGGTAGTGAAAGATATTATAACAACTTATGAAAATAACAGGTAATTTTGATTTTTAAACTTTTTATATTTTTCTTGAAATTATTTACATATATTTTGTGACTTTTAACCGTCTCATATTAAATTACGTTTATGTTTTATTTTCATAGTAGATATAAAAAATGGTAAATTCAAAGAAAAACTGTAATGTAGAAAAGAAGATTGCGTGTGAATTAAAATATTTGTTTAAGACTAATAAAATACATTTAAAAGTTACAAATTTGAATTTATAGTATAAGTTTAATAAAGATTTACTTTATGATATAGATACCGAATGTTCTAATGTTATTAAAATTTTCACATGATGTAGCATTTTAGGATTAAATTTTTATACACAGAAAAACGTAAGCAGGTGGGGGAAAATGAGTAGTCTACGATTTGAATCTTGTAGGATTTCAATTGTATAATATTAAATGTGTTAAAAGCAAATCATATAATGATTATGAACTTAATGTAATTGTAATTGAGATAATATATTAAGAATACATATTACATACGGTATATGGAATATTGAAATGCTTAATTAATTTAGGACAAAATTTACATATTCTACTATATACCTTTAGAAAATGCAATTAGAAGCAAAATTTAAATTAGAAAAGTAAAATGAACGCAACTTGAATCTAACAACTTTTTTAAAGTTATTATGTTTTGAAATCTATATTACTTATCGTAAATATCTTCATAGAAATTTACAACGTTAGTTTCTACATATTTTTGTTATGTGTTATGAGATATACTTTGTAATTTTAGCCTAGTGGTATCTGGTGTTTAGGTGTCTTACAAGATTGTGAGTTCAAGTCCTGTTATAGACATAAATATAGATTTAAGATTAGGTTAGGGGTGTGTGTGTGTTTAGCCGTTCAAAAAAATGATATATATTTTTAGGAAACTTATATTTCTTCATACTATTTCCTTTTACTTTACTCTCCTACTTACCACAAGATAACAGGTGTAATTCATTAATTCTCTTTCCTGACATTATTTATTGACTTTGACACTTGTTTAATCTTGTGAATATGAAGATATGAAAGAAGAATTTGTAAGAGGATATGGAACCTCTTATAATTTTATGTTATAATAGTATTTTCAATTTGAAGTTTTTGTGATCTATTTAATACATGTTTATAAAATTGTAAGTATACTATCTTAATAAAGTATGTCTCCATCATAGTGGCTAATTAAAAGTTTGAAAGTCGTAATATATGTAAATGATGATGATTTGTATACAATAAAAGTTTTATCATGCATAATAATTTTATGTTTTATCAACTTGTACCGTATATTATTTACTATTTATATCTATTATGTATTAATAAATTTTGTTGTGTACAAATCAACTTATATATAAAATAACATAGTTAAGAACAATAACTAAAAGTTTAAATATTTACAAGCCTCCACTTTTAATATCTAATCAATCTTATAATGAATAAAAAATGAGACTCTTAAAGGTAGGTGAAAATATATAACTTGTTTAACATGGATTTGGTACATATAAAACATATTAATGATTGATGCTGGTTGACGATGTGATTATAATATAAATTAAATATGCATCCTTTCTGATAACTTAATTCACCACACCAATTAGAGGTGAGATAATCTATTTATAGATGAATAAATTACAATTTACATTTATGAAGAATTAAAAGAAAACCTTTACATATTCTAAATATTAAGTCTAATACTTTCCTTCAAAACATGTAAGATAAAAGGATGTATGTTGCGGTAACATCCGGTGTATCAAAAAGCGTGTTATGGCTCCATTGCTAAGAAATGACATTAGGTGTTAATGTTAGACGTGATGTATGTTAAGATGTGTCTTTACCCGTTAAATGACACATTTTTTGAGACGTGACGTGCACTGAATCATTTTTTAAAAATTAAACGTTCCTTTATATTATATTTGCAATCATGATATAGAAGTATAGAACTTACATAAATTTGTATTTTGTAATATGTATATGTTACTTTGTTTCTCATTTGTGAAGATATCTGTAATTTGTATATATATAATTATAAAATATATATATATATATATATATATAAATATCACCTTAAGTAACGTCTTAAAAAATATCATAACTTTTAAAACTTAAAATTTGATTTTATCATCACGTCACACCTCACATATTTAGATAGTAATTACCAAAATAACTAAAATTTCGTTTATTAAAAAGATATATAAATACAACATCACATTAAATGTAATTCTTTAATAAATATTAATGCTATCTCTCTGACACCTATTATTAAGTGGAGGTTGGTTTAAAGATGCCGCTTGTCTCAAAACATACAAAATTTAATGTTTTGACTAAGGGTTAGAATTTCGCTATTTCTTTCTTGAAAACTCTTTTCTTTTTATACATTTATCAATCTATTCCTAATATGACCCTTGTGTTACATAATAATCTAAGTAAATATTTGTATTTAAATATAATAAATGTATAAAAAATAAGTTATACTATGAAAAAGTAATATATAGTTAAAGGAAAATTATCCTAAACAAAAAAAAACATAATTTATATTAAAACAACAATGCAGAGTTACAAATCTTCTTTAAGATATTCTACATGTTCATACTAAGATTTCTTACCAATTTTCTTATTCATTAGATTAAGACAAGTGTCAAAATCAATAAATGAGATTAATAAAGAGAATCAATGAATTCAACCTGTTATCATTTAGTAGGTAAAAGTAGGAGAAAATCAAAATGTTCATCTTGTTTTAGTATCATGCATAACTAAACGGAAGTTAAATTCCCATAATAATAATAAGGGCAAAGTGTTTGAAAATACAATAAAATTTGCATAAGCTATTATTGTATACAATTAACTTTGATTTTTTACAAACAATACAACCAACTTGTTTATCCTCCCATTATATACAAAACGTAATTTGAATTACAGGTTACGAGTAATTTAAAAAAATCAAATTTTTTTCTATTTTTTAGTTAGTTGTCCTTCATGAATTCATATTCTTGGTGATCTTTGAATCAAGAAATCTAACTCTTCATTTGAAGAATAATAAATAAATCTCAAAAAATATGAATAAATTAATAGCAAATATACAAATATGAACAAGTGAGCACATTAATTAATAGATATTAAACACAGATGTCTTTAGTTAAAAGATTAACTTAGAAATCAAATATAAACTCAGACGAAGAACTTGAATCCACATAAAGATGAAGAACAATAAAAACCCTAAATCTGAGATGAAGAAATGAAGAATAGTGAGAACATTAAAGCTAAGATGAAAATGGAGAACAGGGAAAACCCTAAATATGAGATGAAGATGAAGAACAATAAAAAGGCTAAACATAGAGGGCGCGGTGGTTGTGATGTCTTGAAGGCGGCGGCGATGGTGGTTTGAAGGGCGGTGGCAATGGCAGTTTAAAGGTAGCGATGGTGGTTTGAAGGAGGCGATGGTGATGAGGAGGCGACAGTAGTGATAGTTTGAAGGTGGCAACGGTGGTGGTTTGAAGGTGGCGACATGGTGCTAGTTTGAAGAAAACGGCAGTACGTGTTGGTTTGTAAGGCGGCAACGTGGTGTTGGTTTGAAGGCGGCAGATCTAAACACCCTCCGCCCCATGACAACAAACTGAACACTTTGTGGGTTTGAAGGAGAACTATGGTGGTGTGAAGAAGATGGACTGTCAAAGACCACTCCTACCTTTTTAACAACTTGTAGATCCGAAAGTTACACCCTATCATCATAGAGCATTATAACGCATCTATATTTTCATTATTTTTCCATTAAAACCTTAATAATAATAATAATAAAGTACAACCGGTTAAACTATGGAAAATACCTGCTATCAAAGATCATATGTATATAATGAGAACTTTAGAAAGTTAGTTTTATTATTTTCAAAAACTAAATTTGATTGTATATAATGATAAATTAGCTAAAGTTAATTACATTTTTATTCAACTTTCATAAATAATAATAATAATATAGAAACTATAAATGGTATAAACCAGATTGATTATTTCAATGTTGTTCTCAATGTACTTATATTTAAGAAAATGATACATACAGCCGATATCAACTTAAGTGATGTTGTTCTTACATATCATTTAAAAAAAGAGTATTAAGGTCATTAAATGGTTGACTCAAGTGGTATGTAGGAGCAAGATCACTAAGTTAGTTGAGTCAACCGTATGTATTATTTTCTCTTTATGTAAACTACGTAGACTGCATTACATTAGAAATGACTTGTATTAGTATGAAAATAATTCGAATACGACAGAAATCAATCGATGAAAAATAAAAAGAAAAAAATGTGACGTGGCATATACCAAATTAATTAATAGTCTTTTACATGCATTTTACTTTTTTCATTTTAAATCCATGAGACGGCACTGTATATAAAAATAAGAAGTAATAAATAAAAGAGTTAATTGCATCAATGGTCCTTTAACTATCCAAAAGTTGTAAGTTTAGTCATTTTTTTGAAAAAGTTGCAAATTTCGTCCTTTAACTACCATTTTTTTGCAACCACGATCCTTTCTA
>JAUEJL010074473.1:0-16134 GCA_032274825.1 Drosophyllum lusitanicum | reverse complement strand
ACACACACTAGAATCATGTCACCACCACCCTTCTACCACCGCTAGTTACCATAGCCGATACCACTCCCTGCCCCACAAGACCCAAAATGTATGCTTCAGTGCAACTCTTCTACCACCGCCGGCTACCGCCACTTGCTGCCCACCAAACAAAAAAATGTTTACTTGCACCCCTTTTACCAACGCTGGCTACCACCGCCCCACCCCCACTCACCGCGGCACCAGACGCAATAATATTTACTTCCTTGCTTCTAGCTTCAATAAGATGAATAGATTCAGATATATTATTGTGAATTGATTTCAATCGATTTTACATATACAAATGGGTTTCAATCCTTCATCTCGAATGGGTTTCTGATCTTCGTCTTCATCTCACGAATGTAATTTAGATCTGCATAAGGTTTCTCGATTTTACATCTTCATATCTTCGTCTTCATATGAACACAATAGAAATCGCAAATCTTAAGAAGAAACCGAAATAAAAATAAAAAAATCTAAACTATAAAAAATTGCACACAAATAAACACCTAGAGAGAGGCCCATGTATTGTTTGGTGATGGTGGTGCATCATGGCGATGTCGATGGTGGTGTAAGACGGCAATGGTGGTGCATCATGGAGATGGCGACGGTGGTGCACAACGGTGATGGCAACGGCTACGGCATTGCACAACGGCAATGATGGTGCATCAAGGAGATGGCGACGGTAGTGCACGACAGTGATGGCGACAGCTACGGCGTTGCACGACGTCAATGACAGTGCGGTGGCTCTGCCGATGTGTGTGTAGGTGGGGGGAGGGAAAGTGAAATTAGAGTTTTATAAGATTAGTTTCTAGATTTTTAATATATTTTAATATGACAAGGGTAATTTAACCTTTTTAGCTGCAATTGAAAGGGTAAAATGGTGTTTTGATAAGGCTAACAGATTCTTTTAACAGAAACCATTAGAAAGAATCGTTTATGTAATCTAATGAGGATATAGTTTGCAAATTTTTTTAAAAAAAAGAAAACCTGCTATTTATGAATAGTTAAAAAGACCATCTATGAAAATAAACTCTTAACTAAATACTGGTTAAACAAAATATCAGTTAATGACGAAACCTACAATTAACCTTCACACAAGTTGCTTCACACACATCTATGACCAAAATACAAATAGCAAACTCAATACCCTCCCAAAGCCTTGCTAAAAATGCAACAATAAAGACAAAATAGTCCACATTACAATCGAGAAAGGGAAATTCGACCTAAGGTGGTGTTTGTTTTCGAAGACATAAATGTCTTATATCTTATTTCATGTCTTCAGGAAAAGATGTGGTTTATAATGTCTTGAGTCGAGAAGGTCTGCGAAAAAAAGATGTATTTTTTAGCTTCTTAAAATAAGCAAAAATAAGACAGATAAGGTCTTGTGTCTGCGAAAAAACAAACAGCCTTATTAGAAACGTCTGCGGACGCGCAGACATTTCTTTGAAAAAACAAACAAGCTTATCAGAAACGTCTGCGCGCCCGCAGACGTTTCTTTAAAATAAGACCTTATCTTTAAAAACAAACAAAGCCTTAGTTTACGGATGGTTAATTGTTAAATTACATTCACATCCTTACAAGTATTAAATTACATGTATATCCTCATAATTCATGTTTATGTGCTCCATCTAATATCATAATGCTTATTTCAGAAAGTTGTGATTGCAAATTCTTTATAACCATCTGCTCGATCATGTGCTCCATGTGATTGCAAAGGTCTTCTTGTATTGCATTTTGTATTAATATGTCGAGATTTCATGTTTAGGAGCAATTACAATTTGAATGTTTGATGGCGTATCAAATATGGCCGGATGATACAGTTGATGCTGGTTCAACAATGAGATCATAAGAGGTAATGGTGTACTTGCCGATTAATCGATTATTCAGTAGGTTTGTATGATTATCATAAGGATCAATTATGTGTTGCCAAGAAGATTATGATGTTTAGTAGAACCGTCCAGCAAGAAGTTCGTTTATGTTATAAAAATGAACACGGACAATAATCTTTGTTCGTTTAGTTAAAGGAACGAACACAAACAATGACTTCATTTGTTTATTTATGCTTGTGAACATTCGTTTATTCGTTTGTTTATATCCGTTTACCCGTTTGTTTGTATTCGTTTATATGTATGTATATCCATATCTATATGTATATGTATGTGTACAAATATACACACACATAGATATATCTACATACAAATACATTCATACATACATACATATAATATATATGTGTGTGTGCACCCGTGCGTGTATAGTTAAGTCTGTTTATATCTAATAATGTTGGGTTTGTTATCTATTTTTGCATATGCATTCATTCGTTTATATTCAAATAAAGTTAAACAAACGAACATCCGTACGTGTTTGTTTAAAGTTAAACTAAAGAACATGAGCAAACGCCATTCTTGTTAGTTCGTTTCGATCACAACCCTAACATTTAGGTGTCGTTTATATTCAATAAATGCTTTTCAATTTATTTTCATTCTCAGGCAAGTACTATCTAATTACAGATTTAAACTGAAAAATGGAGTTTTATATCTAACACCTATAAACATTTAGGAGTTAAAACATTTTTACTGCGAGATCAAGATAACTTTTGGATAGGATAGGATCTTCTTGTTAAGGATTTACCTGATAGTAATAGAGTCATGATATATAACTAGATCACTCGAGTTAACTTTATACTTAAGTTGCTTTGTAACAAAACAGGACATAGAGTTTGGGCTAAGTTGGTATGGAAGAAGTATGTCAAAAAATTTATAAGTTGCTATTTTATGAAACAGAAGCATCACACATTTACTCAAAACTCTTTTTGACTCGCTACATGATGTTTCCAATTTGCCTATTTTGCCACCCATGATGAGTATCGATTTTTGCATTGTGCATATGTGATATCTGCCATGACAAACAAACAAGAACCAATTGAGCATTCAGAAATGATATAAATATCTGTAACTGCACTTATGTGATATGTTACTTACATCCGAGTTCAACCAGTGAACAAATTAACAGCACAGCAAAAAGAATGAGCGAACAAATGACGTAAAAAGAAATGAACCATAATACACATAATAATCAACAGACCTCTAACACAACATATAAGTATAAACTAATCCCGTTCTTCAAGCTACTTACCACTTTCAGACTTGTTTTCAACCCTTGTTGCACACGTACATGCTGCATACACAGTGTTTTACATGGTTTGTAGGCATCCATTGATGTTATCTGATCCATGTAAGTAAGTAAGTAACCAAGTGGTTGCCTTCCTTCTTCCAGAGTTATGTTGATTTGCTTGGTCGCAAAAGCTATTTTATCAAGAAATACCAATAGTTTTTCCAAGCAACCACAAGACCAGTGACATCTCTATAGTCACTATGGTGTGTAGTGAACTCCTATCCAGCGTGAACCCAAACAGCGTTATCCCAGCTCTGTTGTTCTCAAAATATGTCACTACAACAAATTCAAAACAGAATGTCAATAACCGTTTGCTAATCAGGAGGCAGAATGGGTAGAACACTACAACAAGACAAATGAGTAACTATTGGAGTATTGGTGTGAGTCAACATGTGTTGGGTCAGGTTGGCTTGAACTGCCACACTTTTTTGTCCAATGTTTTATAGATAATCAGTGTGTGTATGATTAAAGAAAGTATATTACTACAATAACAACTTATTTTTGAATAGCAATTTAAAAAGATTGTATGCGTTAAGAATACAATTTTGACGACCTCCAACCCAATTGATCTATTTCCTTTTCAGCTACGTTGATTTGTTTCACTCATTGACTTGTCAAAGTAACCAAAATCAATCCACTAGTAACAAGCAGGTTGAAATCGTAACCTCTAGTTCTTCTAATCTTGTCAAGGAAAGTTCAAGTGGCTTATCTAAGACGAATTTTGACCCATTTGACCCATTTTTTTGGCCAAGTTTGTTTAAAATACCATTGGACCTGTTATTTTCTAGCTAACATAATTCAGGCATATTTCAACCCATTTCAGTCTTTACTTGTAACCAATTCTTTCTTTATCCTACCCAGTTGACACATTACAGATAAAAATAACTCCAATAGACCCATTCAAAAGCAAACTTGAAGTTGTCCCCTCTAGCCAGTAATTGTTTCTTTATCCTACCCCGTTGACACAATACAGATAAAAATAACTCCAATAGACCCATTCAAAAGCAAACTTGAGGTTGTCCTCTCTAGCTAGTCATTCTGATCATGTTAAAGATATTCAACCGACTTACCTAAGGCTTGCCTTTTCTGGAAAGAAATTGTGCTGTAAGCATATGCTGGTATAAGTTTAGTATTGTCCAACTCGTCTTCTTCACTTCCAACATCATCATAGTCAGAAGACGATGCTTCACAAGGAAACACCGGGCTCTTAAGAGTACCCATCATTGGGGTTTCACTATCAGCTTCAGGTGACTCGAATACATCAATTGTTGCACATACATGCCACTTGGCAGCCAAGCATGTCACACCTTGTGCCTTGTGGGTGATCCTAGTTGCACTCCTCAGCAGTATCATCAAGCCCGCAAGCAGGCTCACAGAAACCAACTACAATACAAGAGACGGAAACACGAAGTTGTAAGATAAAACCTAAATGCCCATATAAAATTTGTTAAGGCAACAATATCTACCCATTTACTTATAATTTCGTCGATGTCAGTTATATTTTATCTCTAACGGATCAAACGGATAAACTCAAGAAAATTAGCTAAAAAGGAAAGGAGGCGTAAAGGGGTGAAAGTAGCCTAAAGTATAATTTTAACGAAGAAAACCTACTAAATCATTATGTTTATGAAATCAGTCTTAATGAAATGCTGTTATTCTCATCATATATAATACAATAGCTATTACTGTATATTATATCTCTATAAAGTCAAATGGCTTGAAAGTCACCCAATGTGTATTTTTGATGTTTAAAAACCTCCTAAATCATTTTATCCAAATTAAATTATTATTATAGAAATAATATAATTTTTCTAATCAATTTTTTTGGACACTAATTTCTTATAACCAAGCCTAACCCTACATGTTTCGACCAGTACCAAAGTCACTAGTTTTGACAAGTTACCCCAAAGTCCCAAACCCACTCATTTTACCACCTCTACCATTTTAATTCAAAAGCCATAGCTTCAGACACTTACTGCAAGTTCACCGGATTTGAAAATGCTGAGTTCAGCAGGGCTGCGGGTAGTATTAAGAAGTGATGCAAGCTGACTGACAGTTACCATAATGAGGGCCAACAATATGAAAGCACGGTAACGATGACTTATAATTTTCAAGTGCCTTCTGATCCTTAAATGTTCCCTCAATACAGACTCGACATCAGAGTCAACTTGGAAAACCTGAGCAAAATCTTGTAGACGAAGGATTTGGAGGTAACAAATGAGACGGAATAATACACAAACAAGGAAAAACACCACAGTTCTGTAGAGCCAGGAGAAGAGTTCCAGGATGCAGGCTACCGTGTCACTCACTATAACATTCCCTAAAAAGGGAATGGCAGTGGCACCAGAACTGTACCACCAGATTTTATATGCACTCTCAGCAGCAAAACAAGGGACCACAAAGATGGAGAGAATTTTAAGTGATCTCTGCATTCACATACAACCAATACTAGTCAAGTATCCTTTCATAACAATTAAGCCATTTTCCGGATAAACCAGTATATATTTTAACTGATAGGAAATACAAAGGCAAGATTAGGTCCTAGAGAAACGAAGTTCCAAAAGTACAAAAGATTAAGTCGACAACCCGCTAGTAGAGAAACAAAGTTCAGAAATACAACAGAATCATCTTAGAACATGATTATGGCCAGCAAGAATATAATAATTCGCAAAACAGTTTCTCACCCCAAATCATTCCCTTTCGGTTTCATTCTTTTCAGTATTTCAATCTAAGGAAGAAGTTTATTGAAATCAAGTAATAACTAATTACCACATATCCATCCAACTCTAATCTATCAAGTACCAGGATCAACAAAAAAATAAAATAAAAAATTAGTATAACCATTAACAATACAGCAGAAATGATCCTGAAACATGGTAAAGATAACAGCAAACTAATAAAATAGCAACCAATTTCTCAACATCAGTCAACTTCCTTTTCGTAAAATTCATTCAGTAATTCAAGTTGGAGCATGAGCTTATTCAAATCAAGCCACAACCATAAAATCATAGATACTAAATGCAACCAATCGTATAATTGAAGTAGCAACAAACACCATGAAATCAATTAGACTAGTATAATTATACAGCATAATGATCCTAAAGGTGGTGATGACAATTAGGAACTTAATAAAATGACAAACAATTTCTTAACACCAACAATCTTCCTTATCGTTTCATTCATAAGTACCTGAGACTTATTAAGCATGGAAAATTTGTTCAAATCAAGTCAAACCAGATATCTAAAATTCATTCGATCGTATCAGAATCCATGGACAACATAAAACCTAAGAGAAAGGCGAGTACGTACATTGAGTTGCGCGGTATAACCCTTGCGAACGATCTCGCTTTCATCACAAAGCTTATCGAAGAACAAAAACCTACGAAGTCCATAGATCCTCACGAATCGCGAAAGCGAGACGAATGCGAGCGTAGCGACACCACTCAGGGACAACTGAACAAGAGTATCAAAAGGCCTGGCATGCCGATTATCACAATCGCTGCAGGCGAGGTAGAAATGAGACAAGCTAGGGATGATGAAGGTGAAAACGATGAATACCGACCAAGAGAGGGATGCAGTCCAACCATTAGACTGGTCAACACACATCCACCGGAGCCATGATCGGAAACTATGGAGTTCGTCGTAAGCGTGTGAGGCAGTGCGAGCAAATTCTCTCCTTTTTGCGATCAGAGACACCCTTCCGTCTTCCATGGCCATCGGGATCGCGGCAGCGAAAATATCGGAATCAGCGGTGTGAAACTGTGCCTGTTCAAGTGCACATCTTATACATTTTTTTATTTATATGGGTGAGATGTTTCTAAAATTATCCTGAAGTTTAGAATGTTAAACAATTCATGCTTCAAGGTTTTCTAATTATACATGATTCAATTATAAAATCATAAATCTTAAATCATTAAATAATTAATCTTTTTAACGAGAAATAAACACTCACTAAACACTTTTCAATTTACTTCATTGTTTATTATAAAACTTGAACTTTTAATCTATTAGAAAGAGATATTTTTTAACAACACCTAATTATCTGTAAGTCTAAAATATCATATAAGTCGGATAATATTAATTGTATAAACATTTCCTTTTATATAAAAGATCCAGAAACATTTAAAATTATGATTATTGAATAAGTCATCGTGAATAACTTTTTAATGTTTGTATGTATACAATAAATAAATAATTTAGAGCAGTAAAGAGAATACTATTTTAAAGGGCAAAATGGAAAATATGTTGATTGAAACATGACACGTATTTAAAAGAAATGAGAAGAAAATTAAAAAATAACAAGGTGTGGGGGACAGATGTTAAGATAGGGAGTGGTAGCAAAGCGGCGGCATGTGATTGACGTTTGAATCTCGTGAAGCCAGACTTCTATTTTGTTCATTTTTCACATAATAAATATTACTTATATATAATAACTATAATATTTTTATTCTTATAAAGTTTTAAACTGTTTTCTTATTTATATATCTAAAAACATTATTATCTAAACAGATATATTTTATTATATATTAGAAATTTTTATTATGCATAAATTATTACTCATTTTATATGGGTTTTGGTTCATAAAACATTAATTGCAGCTGGCTGATTTGGATTTGGTTGCCAACCCTGGCTCCTTTTGTGATTTGTCAACGCCTTCCCCTTACCACGTGTTCTCGACTTACCTTTTTTTTAATATCTTTTTAAAGAAAGGGTGTGGAAGTAAATAAAATAATTAAGTTGATGTTTTTTTTAAAAGGAAAGAAAGAAAGAGAGAAAATAAGAGGTTATTTAATTTAAACTATAACCTTCCTAAAATAGGATATTTATTAAGGAAATGAGGTCTATCTCTATTTTCTTTCTTTCAAACTTAAAAATACAAATTTATACGTCCAATTCTTTTCTTATATTTCTCTTCATGTTACTTTTCTTCACTTTCTGTTTTTAACAACTCGAAGAACATGGTATATATTAACGTTTGTATGGGTTAGGTTACTCTCTGTTAATCTTTGTTTTAGGAATTAACAAACTAATTTGGTTGGTCCCACACGGCTTTATCAGCTTATCAAAATTATATATACCCCTTAAATTAATCGGAAAATGATGTGCACTTCTACTGCACCTAAATTAAGTGCTGTCACACTCATATACCTTTATAATGAGCAAATACTGAACTAATAAAATTATCCTTCGTTAAAGAGGTATGTGAGTGTATGAACACCTAACTTAAATGTTGCTAACAACATAAATCCTTTATTAGTTTCGTTCTAAATAAAAAGGATAAAAATACATTTTAAACCTCGTATACCTTGGTTTGTCTAAAAGTTAACATTAGTACTGATTGAAACATCTTATAAATTGATTCCATCACTATGGTAAAAAAAATAATCTTATAACTGTTTGTTGATATTAATTTAATAAATGAGTTATTTTTGTAAGCGCGTTATGACAGGGTTTTGGATGTACACTAGAAAACATGTTTTTAAGCTTACCTTGTCTCTTCAACTTTTTGCAAAAGTAATCAATCGCTAGGAAGCAAACCCAAGTCGCCTTTGATGATAAGAAATCGATAGAAGTTGACGTCCTATCTAAGTTGAAGTTTATTGATGATTAAAGTGATTTACGTGTTGTGGAAGTGTGAATCATTAAGTTTATCGTATGTATAAAACAGGAAATTCGCTTAACCGCGATAACATGTCCACATTTCCTATCTTCCATATATACAACACCTCACATTTTTTAAAGGCAAGTAATCCTCAAGCTTCACGGATGTAGTAAAGCCTTTCCTTCCCTTCACATGCGTGAGCTATATGTTTTATGAGCGCGGAACTCTTACCCTCTATTCTACCTTTTTCGTAGCTTCACGATCTGTTCTTATATTGTCCTATGAATTACTGAACTACCAGTATCATCAAACTAAAGGAAAGTCGCTTGTGCAATTGCTATGAAAGCTTCAGTCTCACACACGTGTATCAGAGGTATCCGATGTTTCTTAACTTGATGATGAAACCATTTGTGAGTGAATAGATTTTTAAAAGGGTAGAGAATAATGATAAGAATATGTAGATTTTGGTGTGAAAGAATGAAAGTGTAGGTTAGAAAAAAAACTAAAAACCTACTCATCTGTTTTGGCAACGGTAAGAAATTCCCCATATTTTTTCGGCTACACCTCACATTGGGATGCATTTGAAGGTGTCGATGGAGGCCGGGTGGTCAACCCCATTTGACGGTCTACCCCACTAAAAAGGATGGCCATTCCGGTAACCCTTAGAAGTATTAAACAAAAATACATAGAAAGTCCATGGGGGTTTGTTGCTCGACTTTGAAATTTAACTAAGATGATGTTTGTTTTAGCTTGTTAATAGTTTATAATTGACCAACTTATTTTTAATAAGCTCATTTTTATAGTTTATTATCTGACTTATTAGCTTAATATGGCTTCTAATACGAAAATAATCCGAGATTATAAAAAACAAGCTAAAAATGAAACTTATAAAAACAAGTCAAATTTATAAAAGCATAATAAGTTAAAACAAACACACCCTAAAATGTAATCTTGAATTTAAAACTTGATGTAATGCATGACAACTTGTAACACATCGGGTTTCGGGCTATCGAATATAATTGTTACCAAATAACTTGACCCATTTAACTGAGTTTTGGTTAGTTCGGGTTTTGAGTATATAAATTCGATTATTCGGTTTACCCATTATTAAATCGATTTGGATATCGGTTTGGTTAGTTAAGATTCGTGTATACCCCTGGTTAAAAAAATTTAATACTTTGTATAATACAAATAGAAAAGTTTAACAGCTTTGTTAACTAATGTTCTTGTTAATTTGCCTTTTACCTTTTGATTGATGATGCATTTCATCACGATATGCATGATCAAATTCCTCAAAAAGTAGTATTCAAACACAAGGCTCTACGAGCAATCATTTGGCTCCATTTTTGTGTACGGGTACCAGATTAATTGTTGCTTTTCAGCTCATTTTTAAATCTTAAAAATGTTATGTTATTGATGGCACAAAGTGTTTTTTCTTCTTCTCTTTTGTGTTATGTGTCTTGTTATAAACTTAGATACATAGTGTTGTTGGTTGTTTAACTTCACATGGCTCTTTTTTAGTTTACTGCTTCTTTTTTAAGTATTTAAATGCTTACAAATCTAAATTTTGATTATATTATATTTGAAATTTTAATCAAAACTAGATTTAATAGGGGAAAAATAATATATGCAAAATGTAACAAAATACAAACCGATAGTTTTATTCATCTTTATTAGCTTTGATTGCTTAGAATATAACCTCTTATTTTTTGGGTATAACCAATTTTACTTGACCCGAACCACTACTGATTCCCGAACTAACTGACCTACCATTCAGTTTGGTTAGTGATTATAACTTTGCCATCAAAATATCCAATCTATCAGAAACCCGATAAAAAAACCTGAAAGCACCCCTAACTTGTGTATAAAACTATAATCAATCTCAGTTTGATAGTAATATAGCACAACCATATGTCCATACTCTCTCCTCCCAACCCCCACCCCACCCCACCCCACCCCACGGCAGCATCATGGCTGCCCCCACTCTGCCGTTGTAACTCACCCTCAAGTCGGCAAACTCACTTCTTTGTTGCCATCAATCAACCTCTCATCAGGGAAGGTTGGTTGGCAAACCATCATGAAAAAAGTATCTAATATTATGTTTTTAACATCAAATAAGTACAAGTCTGCTAAGACATATTTTAGTTATTTTAGCAAACTATTAGGTCACGTTTATTTTACAGAATTCGATGGAATAGAACTGATCTAAATTCCATTCAGCTCACTTTATGGAATGGATTTTTCATTACTTGAAGGAATGTAGACATTCTAAAAAATAAGATTTCATTCAAATACAATACAAAATTTGATTTCAATTACATTCCATTCATTCGAATTATGCGAAACAAATGAAACGTTAGTTGAATCTCTTATACCAATTTAAAGTAATATGACTTATTTTAACATTTTAATAACTGGACCACTCATTTGAAACATTCACAATACTAATAATATGACCTTTAGGTAATTTTCCAATTAACGATTTAATATAATCTAATTAGTCAAAGCCAATGGTCTCAAACTTCTTAATAAATTCATCAATCATAATGCTTGAGGAGTCCATGGTCACACCCATACATAAAACGCAACGTGTACGTACATAAACAACGTCAATCACGGTCCTTAGCAAAGTTTTATACGCATGCTATTTTTATATATATACATACACATGTAATCATATCATTACACACACACAAAATAATTGTTAATATACCAAATAAATATTCCGTTTTAAAGTTTAGACGAAGACTAGAAATCCCGGCCTAGTCGCTTTTAAAAAAGAAGTCCAATAGGTGAAAAACACTGAAAAGTCAACGGGCACGATACAAACTCACTTGCTGGTGCTCTTTTAACTTATTTCACATTTTAAATCTAACCTAACTGTTAATCGAAAATTTATGTTTTCTTACATTTTTACATAAATCATTAATATTATAAGAAATTATGTTAGTAAATATATAATAAAAACTCTCTTTCCATAATTAATATACATCTATTCCAGTTCCTTATTCATCGGGTATGTTTCAAAGATCAAGGTTTTTTGAGAAGCAGTCTTCCTACCTGCTAATAAAGATATGACGGACTACATTTTACCTCCACAAACCTCGATTTTACGGGATTAGGTATTGTTGGTGTAGTATTGGTGTCTTTCAATAATCAATATGGTCCAACAGATTTACATGAAAAAGAATCACGTAAATAGACTAAACCATAGAATTGCAATCAAATAGTTATGGTGTGGCTAACCTTACCATCTCTAGACCGGTCTGCTCAATTGTGGTACCGGTTTTTTGTTCACATTTCAAAGCACATATTTGGGCTCTATTTAGCCCATATCGATTTAGTCAGAAACGAATGAGGCAAACCCCAATGATTTTGGTGAAGTTGTAGTTGTAGACCAAAGCAAATTGGTCCAAAACCTAATGGGTAAAGCTTTGGTTTATTAGTGTGAGCCGTGAGGTCATTGGTTCAAGGACTTTTAAATATGTGTAATTAAGTTAAACTACCTTGTGAACTACTTGAGATTGACTTAAAAATTATTGGATATAAATCGAATCAAACTCAAGCTTATAGAAGAGTAGTCAAACAAGAAAGGCGAGAAAGGGTCTTCCCTTCTGAAGCGTGAGGCACATGTGTGTGCTTTACGAAGACGAACCACGTCAGATTGAAAAAAAAGGTTATGCAGTAATATATACTCAATTTCAAACTTCAAACATAATTCATTTCCAAACTTCAAATATCAAGCAATGTCATGAATGTATTAACCATCTAGCAACGGCATATTTCAAGGAACTCTAATCTCATTTATAAGCTAAAGAAAGTAACATTTCTTTGTTGTAAATGTATAGTAAAATCACACTAAGGGTGCAAATATGCTCAACAATTTGAAAAGAAAATCCACAAAATGCAAATATGTATCCCTCACGCCTTAACTCGCCCTCGTGAGTCATGATCGAATGTGTGTCGTCTTGTTGTCAAAAAGTTTCTAGAGGGCTTCTACACACATTTAATAACCGTGAGTTTAAGCTACTCAAATAGACTTTCGAGAGTCAAACTTGACTCGAGTATTATTAATATACTTAACTCAAAAACTTACAAATCGTCCATATATGATGTACCACCTTTTTCCACTTGTGGTTCTAACTTCCAAATAATTACAAATTTAGTCTCTAAATTGAAAGTTGTTGCCTTTTTAGTCCATAAGTCCTATAGATTTAAGTGGGGTCTATTAACTTTATATAAAATTTACTCCGCCTCCTCACTCTTTTAATTTATAAACACATACAGTTTACACGTTCTTTTGGGCTTGAAACCGAACCAATCGGTTATAACAAATCTTCAATCATCTCAGTTAATATCGGTTATTAATCGGTTAATCTCTAGTAGTGGTTTGTTAAAACTTTTTTTTAAGATTTAAGTCACATGATGTGTTTTTTTCATGAAATCAATTAAAAGCTTAAAACTTTAAATTACTTAAAACATAACTGTTTCAATAACCAATAGTAATACAATTACATAGATTATTTACAGGTTTTAAGTACCAAAATACATTAATCAATAGCAAATTCAAGCATAGAAAAACATTAATCAAGTCAACTTTCAATTTACTAAAGAGAAATGCATCTTATCATAACATGATAGGTGGGTAAATTATTTATTGAGTTTTTCTATTAATAAACTTAGCATATATTTTAAAAAATACATTTTATTAATAGTGGATATGTTCTGTTATTAACGGATTGGTCTTTAGTAGAAACAGATAACCGCTAAAGTCGGTTTTTCATAAATTTAAAACCGAACCTTCGTTTTAAATAATGGTTCATTTACCACTCCAGCTGACAAAGTCGATGGTTAACAAGGCCGAGCTTCCTTTGACAACAAAAGAGATGATCGAAAAATACACCGGTAAGGGACGAACTTTTATAGGTTTATGCACTGGAGGCTTCAAGTGGAAGTAAGTTTTAAATGATGTACTGTGTTTTTTATTTTATTGGTTGGGATCTCCTAAACACACAACTTGCTTCTCGCAAATAAAAAAAGGAGAATGTCTTGTACTGTATGCTTAGTTTAATTTATAGGGTAAGGTATGTTGTTTCGGTTCGTTTCTTCGGTTGTTATACTTAACGATCCTCGTACAAGACTCTCTACCTCCATCACTACCATACATAGTTACTCCATGCACCAACGCCTTACACCCTCTAACCTTGAACATCCACCAGACCACCACCAACCTTACACAACCTAACCTAACACCACCAGTCAAACCACCACCGGTCAAACGCACAAGTCAAATTTACTCATCTCTATGTTAGTCTCTCTGTCGTCTTCATCAACGATGGTGACCCTTGGTGAACAGTTTGATTGTGCAGAGATTAAAGATCTTGCGACCCAGATAACAGACTAGGATTTCAATCACTGACCATCGGGTAACGGCTTCGCTTTAGGTTTTGTTCTGTTGTGGTTTAGGTTTCACAAATGTTTGGTTTCATCAATGTCTGGGTTTTCATAGATTAGTGAAGGTTTCATCAGCTTGCTATGGATCAATCATGCCAACTGAAATTAACATTAATCTATGTTTCACCCAAACACATTTCACATAGCTCGCTACAATTGCAAACAAGAACACAACAATTAACAAACATACCAAATGCTAAACAACAGAAATATATCACAAACATAATTATTATTTCTAACACAACAGCTAGCAAGTACACACACTAAATCAAGTTTACAAGGAAGAAAGCAGTCTTACTTCAGAATGTATAAACGGGGCGGAGTGATCAGCTTGGTTCTATCTTCAATCAACTTTCGTTCTTATTCTTTCTTACGAAGATTCTATATAAAACCTGCTTGATGATCCTCCCGCCACACTAATACATTCCAATAGGAAAACCAGGTTGTGTAGTCTGTCCCCAGCCTGTTGTATCCTTTTGTGTATCCACTGCAACTTTAGGCATGAAGAACACTAAGATCAGTATCAGATTTAAGCTATACTTTTGAAGGAACGAAGGAGCATTCAATTTTTCTTATAAATTGTAAGTGGAAGTTCTTTTAGATATCGTCACAGACGAAGCTCTGTGCAGTGAAGGTCATCGTCTACCGGAGATTCAAAAGCGACGTCGTCCACAGGCGGTGGCATGTTTAAATCGAAGGGAAGAAGTGTTTTTTGAAAAGAAGAAGAAGCAATATCTCCGGCGTCGCCGCCTTCGTCAACCACCACAGACGACGAAGAATCGCAGTAATCGCAGCAACTATCAATATCCGCTGGATGCGCCTGAGGTTGTACACGAGGCAATACAGCCTCCGCCGTCGTCACCGGACGCGGCCCGCTAAAAGACTCAACTGTGCTACTCAGACTGCTACACGTCGGCCTCTGTGGCAAGATAATTTGGTCGTCCGTTTGATGATCGAAGAACGAGTTATGGCCGTTAGGATTTTGTGCGAGAGTTGAGGGGAAATTGGTCTTGGCTTTAGCTCCACGAAGGTTCAGTGCAGCGGTATCGTAAGCACGAGCAGCATCCTCCGCCGTATCAAAAGTGCCCAGCCAAACCCTAGCTTTCTTCGACGGATCTCTGATTTCTGCAACGTACCTACCCCATGGTCTCTTTCTCACACCTCTAAACTTGATTTCCATCCCCGATCTTGAACCGGCAACCACCGTAGGTGCCGCCTTAGATGGCCTAGCAGCCACCGCCGCTGCTCTGCGACCTCCCATAGGCGATCAAAATCTTAGATAGAAGAAACTGAATAACAGGGGTTCAAAATTGATGAAGGTTACCAACAGAGAGTCAATTAAACAGTCTTGTTGAGAAGAGGGATTCCGCGTTTTGAATCTCTGATGTTGGTGTGTGAGAAACAGAAACTGAGAATAGGGTTTCCTCCGAGTCGTGAAATGAACCCTAATCAGGAGGTTCTGCCCCCTTTCCTCTATTCTTGATTTTCATTTCTTTCCTTAAAAAATAAAATTGCGATGGGAAATGATGGAGGTGTGTATAAAGACCGAAATACCCTCGTATTTGTTTTAAACATAAGTGGCGCCAAAGACTGTTTTACTGTTACTTAACAAATGTATAACTCATGTGAACACACTTAGACCACCAGCATCCAACCCAACTTACCTCACTGTCACATTAGCATCCACATCATTTTTCATCTTCAACCCAACTTATCTCATAAACCCTCACATCCAACCCTATTCAACCCCACATCAAATATTAATAAAAATTATATATTAAATATATTAAATATATTAAATGTGAGAGAGAAGCCGATCGGGTTGGAGGACTAGTTGGCTTAAGAACCCAATGGAACCCCACAAGGGGTGATGGTGTTCCCATCTT
>JAUEJL010074462.1:0-16134 GCA_032274825.1 Drosophyllum lusitanicum | reverse complement strand
TTCCGATTTTTTCGAGGCAGTGCTACCACCCATTTAATGGTGCCACCACCCATTGTAAATCCTGGGTCCGCCCCTGGCTTCTACTCCATGTATTCATAACAACACACGTACTCATCTTGGTTTCTCAATTTTAAGCATGAGGTGGTATTCATAAATATCTCATACACAATTACACATACATACACATATACATACATTCACGCATACTTACATAAATGCATGATTAATTCAATTAATTAATTAATTAATTAATTAAGCATGGGATATTAGTTTCCAGTTAAACTCAAACACATAATTAAATAATTAAACACACGTAAACACTCACCGCCAACCGGCTAACAACTAGCCCGGGTTTGCGGGTGTTACATTGGGACTGGTAAATGGTTATGGGATATGATATGAGATTTTTTTTACAAATCAATAACCCAATCCCATTTGTCCGACCCCGTATCATTTATATTGTTATACAATATAGTTCTATTACTAACATATTAAGATTTTAAAGTTTTAACTTAATATTTTTTAAGATTATAAACTGACCATGTGTACAATACTCGTAATGAAGTAAATATATATGACTTTAAAAACTTTGAAATTAGTCATATATATCTTTGATTAATAGTTTTGATAGTCGATTTGTTTGTTTGTTTGTTTTTATAATTGTACAACATTTTCTTATAAAGTTTTTAACTTTGATATGTATATAGTTTTTTTCTCTTAGTGTAACGTTTTAAGTTTATATTTATTTTAGTTAAGAAATGATATTTTTTTTAAAATATTAAATAAACATCATTTAGATTTTTTTTAAAGAGTGAGTATTTTTTAGGCTGAAAAATGAGGGGAAAAAAAGAATATAAAGTAATATGAGCCTTAGACAAAGTTATCATATAGTAACTTTAGTATATATATAGGTTTAAATTTGAATACATAAGTAGTTAAATGCGTAAATATTCTTTAAAAGGCTTTAAAAAAATAACAGAAATCAAAATAGTAGGTAGCTAGGATATTGGAAAAATATTAATTCTTAATTTTATTCATGTAACTGAATTATGGATCATATTTTATTCTTAAGAACGAACGAGACAAACAAACAAATGGACAGGTCGTTTTTATTATTAATGTCGATTTTAAAGCATATAATTTGATGTGACGATATTATGGAAAGCCATGTGACGATCGATCTAGGGGAAAAAAGTATAATGACAACTCATATATATTTAGCAGCATTAATTAAATTCCACGTAAACATGTCATTTTCAATTAATTAATTTTTTTAAAAAAACAATCAAGTGTATATATATATATGAAATTATTTCTCTTTATAATAATTTATCCGAATCATTAATAATTATATTTGTTTAACCAAAATATCAACAATATTACTTAATAATGTCCAATTAAGATATCAGAAACCCTACAAATCTACTAGTTTATTAACACACTTGCAACCAAGCATTTTACAACTATTTGAAAATATTTATAAAAAAAAACAATCATAAAATTAGATGATGAAGATGATCAGTTCATCACATTAAAAAAACTATCCCAGTAAATCTTGTTTTTATCTTCATAATTAGAGTCGTTGATATGTTCATGATCATTAGCCCCACTCAATTTTTCGCCACAAGTAACACCAAATTCCGAATTGTCATCTTTCGTATAACCGCAACGATCATTAAAGTTTGAACTGCGTAACAAAAGATCCGTAAAATGTTCCAAGAAGCTGCGATTTGGCACATGCTCCTCATTATTATTACTATTGTTTTTGTTATTTCTCGATTGCAGTGGTTGAGTCGTCCATGTGTTATCCATCTGCATTCCATTTTCATCATCTTTGTACTCCCAAACTTCATCATATTCTTCATGTGCAATCTCCTTTTGTATATTAAGGTACCGCTGAGGTGGCCCGAATGCTGAGGTTAGTGAACATACACTCGAGTTGAATTTGTTTGGGTGTGGGCTCGGGCTCATTGAGTGAATCTTGGATTGTTTTACCAATCTGGCTTCGGCCTCGAGTCTGGCACTCTCCCACTGAGCCATGTGGCTTAAATTGGCCGTTCTCTTCAAACCACTGTCGTTAGACAAAAGAGTATCATTTTTCGGCTTGTGGCTCACGGGATCAATTCCCATTTTGATTAGCCGTTTTTTAAGATGGGTATTCCAGTAATTCTTGATTTCGTTATCCGTTCTCTTTGATAAATGAGTAGCTATAGCCGACCATCTTATAAGAAGACAATCAAAACAAGACATGAAACATATTAAATTTAGAAAACAAAATCGAATTCGTAATCGATCCTAAGAATCATCAAAACCTATTTGCAAGATCAATGTACCATAGAAGTTGGCTTCTTATGTCATCTTGTCAAAACCACGTGATATATTATTTTGAATGGCAAACTCATAAACCCACCTAATCTACGCCTATATTCACGACGGGACTTGAAACCTCAACCTCATAGAGGGAGGAACAACACTCCTTAATACCGCTAGGCCAAAAGCTCTTTGGTAAATTAACAGAATTTTTAACACATTTTTCTTCTACTACGTTGCATTAAAACCCATTTACACATTTAATATCTGTTTTAAAGTGTGGAACAAACCTTAAATCAAATTGGGTTTTACTTAATTATTAAAAAGATAAAAAAAATTAGTATAATTTAATACCTGTTACCCAAGAGAGCATGAAGCTGAATTATGGTCTGTTCTTCTTCAAGACTGAATTTTCCTCTCTTAATATCAGGTCTAAGATAGTTTATCCATCTTAACCTGCAACTCTTCCCACATCTCTGAAGCCCTGTGTGTGTTTTACTCTTTAACTTCATCAGCAACAAAACAGTTTCTATTTTAATTATAATTAATTTCATAAAATAGAAGAGACTTTTAATACCAGCTTTAGAAGGCAAAGCTCTCCAGCTGCCATGACCATGTTCTTGAATGTAAGCCAAGAGCTTCTGATCTTCTTCAGGAGTCCATGGTCCTTTCTTCAATCCCACCTTATCACAGCAGGGTGATCTTCCCATTTTCTTGTATAAATTAATGGTTGATTTAATTTTGGGAGCTAGGAAGACCAAGTAAGAAAAGTGGGGTGATTCTGTTTATATACTTGCAACTGCATAGTGGTACAGTACTGAAGGAGAGGATGGGCAGAAAAGAATTGTCAGCTACATAGATGGGATACATATAGATAGTAGAAGTTAATACAAACATTTTAATATTAGTATTATCACCTTTTGTTGTATTGTATGGAATTGTGTTATTATATTTTGTATTTCTTGTACCTTTACCTTTTTACCAATTAAGACGACTACTTTACTAATTTAGTTAAACGTAACACAAGGCATTGTCTTGTGTGGTAAAGAGGTTAAATATGAACGGTAATTAGTAGGGGTGGTAATCGTGTTGTGTTTGAGTTGATAGGTTACAAATTGACATGTTAGAAACATATGTCCGAGCACGATCATTTTTTTTATTTGTTTCAAGATTTAAAACACTAACTCGTATCTGTGATACACTAACACGACTTGCATAATCCGATTAATTATACCGGAATTGGTGTGTTAGCAATCGAGTCATTTGTGGGTTGACAGTGTAAGTTTGTGTATTAGACTATGGGTGGAGTAGCCCATGACCTTTATTAAGCATATTAGAAAATCACTTTTCAATCAATATGAGACATTACTTAACACACGGGTTATAAACGAGTCGACAGATTAACAGGTCAAAAAGTGACACATGACCAAATTTTCATAATTTCAACCTCAAAATATAGTTGTCTCGTCTAATATTTCACACACAAAAAAAAACTATTAAATTGGAATATTATTTGTAAAACAAAAGAATTAATTTATGTCTACATATTTAAGTGTTCACAATGAGGCATGGTGAGGGGCTTGGTGGCTTCCACCATGCCGTGATTAGGCCTCCCTTCATGACATGGTAGCGTACGTGGTGGAAGGGTTGGTGTGGTGAATAGAAAGTGGGCTATAGCAGGCTTATTTAATTAACTTTTTATAAATTTGAACGGTTAGTGATATTAGGTAAAAGTAATTGTAAACTTATTAATTTTGATTTGATTTTACCATAAAATACATATTACGTGTATTAGTAAAGAAATATTATTAACCTATTTTATTATACACAAACGCTTATGCGTGTTCCCGTTTAAGATTAAAAATTTTAACTTACATTAAAATGCATAATGATAATTTTATGTTTTTAATATGCGAAACTAATTTAAAAACTATTTTGAAATTTCAACCAATTTAGTTACTTATGAACTAGGGTTATGATAATTCATTAAATTTATTAATATAAAAACTGTTTTAAATTGCTAAAATTACATGTAATATTGTAGGAGGATAATGTTTACTTAAAAAACTATCATAAAATTTCAACTAATTTGGATAATTATCAAGTAGGTTTATGAGAATTAATTGAGAATAAATTCATTAATCATAAACTATTTTAAGATATTGAAGTTGTAATTATAATACGCTCATTGTTGAGTAATGTCTCATGTCGGATGGAAAGTGACTTTGTAATCTGCTTAATAAGGGTCATGGGCTACTCCTCTCATAACCAATTGATTTTGAGTTGGAATCCCACAAACTTACATGGTATCAGAACAAGGTTCATCCGTGGTTGGTTAAAAGCCACACGGACTCCACGTAACCCATAAGTATCCATGTGTTAGGCGCAAAAAAAAAGAACGCCGCACGTTAGGGGGCGTGTTGAGTAATGTCCCACATTGGACGGAAAGTGACTTTGTAATCTACTTAATAAGGGTCATGTGTTACTTTTCTCATAATCGATTGGTTTTAAGTTGAAACCTCGCAAACTTACAATAATCGTTTTTGAAAAAACTGATTGATGTCTGTATTTTCGTAAACATATGCGATATGTTATGTAAAATATTGATTTTTGATAAATACTACCTAGGATAATTAATTACATTTATGAATTTTTATTAATTAGAAATTTTCATTTTGGATAACTGTTAATATGATAAGTAGATGTCAACATTTTAAATTCAATGTGATAATTACCAATTTTATTTATCATAATTAGTTCTTAAATTTGTTATTTAAAATAAATTCAATTTAGATAATTATCAACACTATTTATCATAATATTTAATCAATAAATTTTTAACTACATGTTGTATCGTAGGATGACGACATGTGTCGTATAATATCCTGTTTTAGTTATATATAAATATATGTTGGGGATGAGCCTTGGTACAAAAAAAAATGTGAGAGAGACTAATATTCTTGGATTCCTACGCAAGTTAGAAACCAAGAATTTATTTGTACTTTTTCTTTGTTATTCTCGGGTTTAGGTTACATTTTGGTTATTTGTGTTATTGTAACCCCGTCATATCTTTTTTTCATATAATGATATCATCGGTTGTGTCTGTAGTTTTTTTCCGCAAAGGTTTTTTCATGTTAAAAGATGCATGGATGGCATACAAGTTATTTAATTGGATGAAAAAATCATGTTATGAAAATACGATAAAAAAAGTAAGTGTAGATAATCATGAAATCTTTTGGTTGGAAATATTCAACGAAGGAGTTGTAAAAAGTTACCATTTTAGTATAAGAAGCTAACTAAAAGCACCAACAAAAGTAAAGGCTACATATACCATGGCTTTGGTGGCTTGGTGTTACCATGCAATTGTTGTTGTATTAAATATGTAAGGTCATTTGGGGTGGGGTGGGGTGGGGTGGGGTGGGGTGGGGGGTGGGAGGGGTAGGGTCCAGAATTCACAAAGAGATCAAAATGGGTAGGGGCCAATTCTCATTTCTCTTCTTCATACTTTTTCTATCATCTCAAAGTTCACATTAATGCAAGTTTTGTTGAGAGTTAAGACTTTTGGTTTCTTTTTCGGTTTTAGTAACCGATGATAAACAATGGCTTTGGAAGGGAATTTAATTGTATACTCGACATCATATTATGATAGACGGTTTGGGTTCATTAAATACGAAAGGTACTCCTTTCGTTTTTAATATTTCACTTTTATTTATTTTTTTGAACTAAATTTATGTAAATGATTTTTAAGAGCGAATGTATGAACTAAATTTATATATGTATATATGTGTGTATACATATATATATAAAGTGCAAAAAATAAAATAAAAAGTAACGCATCAAGCTCACGATCACTTAGTATATGAAATTCACTATCATTTCCAACTTTATCATCATCATCAACAACAAGAACATAACCACTTGAGTTCCCTAAGTTTATATAAAAACAAAAAATTATAACCTTATTGAAAAGACTAATAGTAAACTAAGATTATAATCCCAAATTACTTTATGCAAAAACAAATTTTAAGATTAAAATAAGTAATTAAAAAAATTAATTAATATAAAACCGGGTCAACCCGGGTTAAAATTGACCGGTTCGAACGGTTCAACCGCTAAACCGGCCGGGTCACTCCGGGCCGTAAAATGCCAAAAAACCGGTATACATTGGGCCGGGTCGGTCGACCCGGGTTTTAAAACATTGGTTTTTAATTGGTTAGTTGAATAGTATGTAGTAATAAAATAATAATTATATGCTTATAAACAACCAAAAAGCTTACCTTTTGAATTATAATGTAATTAGCTTAATTATATTAACATTTTTTGTACCAAATTACATCAATTTGTTTACATTTGATGTAACCAAAGTATATAAAAAATGTATCCAACATAAATCACAATGTAAGTTTTGTAAGTTTCAACAAAGCCTTAGAAAATGTGACAAGTGAATACCTCTTTTGAGAATTTAAAATAGTTTTCCCCTCTCTCAAAAACACATTTTTCTTGTAGTGCATCCACTTACATTGTAATCAAGATGTATCATAAAATTGTAATGACTTTACAAAAATTTGATTCTGGTTTCTATAAAACCTTGTTTAGAACATATAATTTGTTATTAAGTGATCTTAGTTAAATAGTTAGGCTCACTAACACCTCCCCAATATCTTATGATGTAATTTTTTATTTTTTGGTAGTGTGTGTTTGTTGTTGAGCTTGATCTTTAAATTCTTCGATTGATTAAATCTTTCGGATCATGGAGGGTTGCTTCACGGTTGATTATTGAATCAATTGTGTGTTTCCATCTGACTTGTCCTTTAACATTTTGTAGGTCCAAGTGGATCTGATGTCAATCGGTAATTAAAACAATCAACAAGAATTATATGAATTTATGCGATTATAGGTTACGTACGTATGATAAAGTCGAGAGCGCAACTTAATCGTATGAATGAATTGCTTAATTTAATTAGATTAGGGTTTTTAAACTAATATTTATACCTTAACGGTATTTAAGCAAAATACCCTAAACTATAATAATGTCATACGGAATAATAAACTTTACTAAAATTTATTGACATAACTTGAGATCCGGCACATTTCTTTGATCACACTCTATTGTCTCTTTTATAACCTTTTGGGTTTTTGGAGACTTAAGAATTAAGATATGTGTTTCCTTTTCTAGTTAGATGTATACTTTATGTATGTTATGAAGGTATATAATCATAATTATTATGTTGTTAAAAGAATGTTAGTTAAAAAGAAAGTATGTTGGTACTTTCTATAAAGAAGGTGACTACAAGAAATTTACTTCATTTACATTACACCCAATATTCTGAGAACCGTTTTTATTGCGAGAACCAATTTTAGCCGTCTAATTTCTCCTCCTTGCCACACTCAATCTCCCCACGCTCTTCATCCATGAATTCCATTATCCAAAATGAACGATTAAGATTGATTCTCGCACTAATAATGGTTCTCAAATAAACACTCCCCTGTATATATATAGTGAAAAGTTCATTTGAGAACCGTTTTTATTGCGAGAACCGCGAGAACCAATCTTAGCTGTGCAATTCCCCCTTCTTCAATTGGATTGTCCACCCATGAATTCCTTACATGCATCTTGCCACACTCAATCCACCAACGCTCTTTAGTCTTTATCCATGAATTCCATTATCCAAAATGAACGGCTAGGATTGATTCTCGCGGTTCTCGCAATAAAAACGGTTCTCAAATGAACCCTCCCCTATATATATATATATATAGTTCACTTTTATTTTTGTTTCTACTAGTAAGAATGATGCACCTTCCTTCTCCCAAGTGAAAACACATAGCACATCGACATTAATGGTTATTTCATGGAAAGAGAAGCACAATAATTATGGTACTATAATCAAAACATAGGACAAGGGTATATCCGTCTTTTTTTAACACCTCATAACTAAATGTTTTTCGATCATGTGGACTGGATGCAATATATACTTCCCTGACCTCCACTGGAGTTAATAATATTTAGTCCTATATGTTAAATTCTTAAAAGTACATACATATTAAACATATGGCAAATTACATGAAAATATAATGAATTTTGTCTTAGTTATCATTATATACAACCAGTTTTAAATTCTTAAAAACAATACAATCAACTTTCATAATCTTCTCATTGTATGCAAACAACTTTTTTCTGTGTCTCGTGTTTAATTACCATTGTATACAATAAACTTTGTCATAATTTACACAATATACAACAACTTGCATATAATGTGAAGATTATGAAATTTGATTGTATTGTTTTTAAGAATTTAAAGTTGGTTGTATACAATGATAACTAAGACAAAGTTTAATCTGTTTTCGTGTAATTTACCCTTAAATATATGGCATTTTGGTTATTTGATATATCATATTCTTCTTTTTAAATCTATATATACAAGTGTGCAACAACATCCACTAACATTTCCTCAAACTTCAACTTACAATATAAAGCGTATTTGTTCTTTTTTTTTCTTTTCTTTTACACAAATCACCGTGTGAACTTCGTAATAGGATCTTAGTGGTTTCTACTTAATATGTTTAGTTTAGCTTGATATACGATTGGTAAGTGTGGAACAAGGATCAATACACAACCAATCTAAACCTTTATATTTGGGTGATCAATGGTTAAGATTACGACTGCATATTCGATTTGCGTCAACTGAATATTCGGTCAGAAAATGCATATTCGATTTTGGTAAAACGTATATTTGATCGTAATCTCAACCATCAATCATTCAAATTCAACTAAGGCCAAATTGTATTAAAAAAAAACTGAGGATAGATGGATCATAGTGTTTGACCATGTGATTCAAAGCTCAAGTCAGTTGTTATTCTAATGACACTTTGAACCTCAAGTTAGTGTAGGGTCATTTGTCATGGTCCAGAGTAGATGTTAATCCAGAGCTATTTTATCACAGAAGCTTATTGTTCATAACTGTTTTCCAGTTTAGATGTTACATCATTGCAAATAAGCCATCTAAAAGGCTAAAACCCATATCAGAAAAGGAAAAAAAAAACCTAAATTATCAGAACCCTAGACCTAAAATCCTATTGGAACAAAGGTAGAGAAGATTAAAATCAAGAAGGCATTTTTTGAAAACCCATCTTGGTTTCTTGAATGCTACATAAAAACAATCTCAGAAATAATAATGAAAAACTACAACGGGCAATGGAGCCAAAACCAAAACTATAACCGAACCTCAACCATAGATGCGGCACATTTCAAGATGATTATGTAACAACTTAACCAAATATTGCTAATTTAAACCATGATTTAATTAAACTTCAGTTACTTGGACTTTGGATTCATACCCTTTTTCGGCTTAAACCCGCTTTCAGAAAGAAGCCTTGACAGAAAGTTACGACTGTTGTCGTCTTTATCTCTGTCGCTAAATCTGCTTAAAGTACTTATGAGAGACCAGTGAATATCAAAGTCTGGTTTGTACCCAAGCTTTTGCATCTTTTGTAAAACCTCTGAAGCCTTTGTAAAGTTCCTTTCAGAACGATACCTACTAACCACTGACCCAAACATCGCCTTGCTTGGTTGCTCTCCTACACAAATCATTGCATCAATTAGCTTTTCAGCTTCTGATGTTCTACCAAATTCACAGAGCTTTTCGGTTAAAACTTCACATGTTTTGATTTTTGGCTCGAGTTTCCTATTTAACATTTCGGTATACAGATCAAGAGCTTCTTCCATCTTACGGGAAACACAAAATTCTTGAATTAAACAGTCGTAGCTTGTTGAATCTGGGATGTTTCCTTTCTGCAGCATAGTATCAAGAAGATCAAGAGCTTTGTCTTTTCTTCCATAACAACACATCTGTTTGATTAGATTATTGTAGTTTATGTTATCAGGAACCAGATCTTTATGAATCATGTTTTCCAGAAAGTTTACAGCTTCTTGGAGCTTACCTATCTTCAGAAGAGCCATGACGATTTCATTCTGAACAGTGGAACAATGAACCCAACTTCTCCTTTCCATTTCTTGACTCAATTTCAAGACTTCCTTTAACCTGCCATCTTTCAAAAGTAATCTGATTACTGCTACTAGAGACCGATTACTTGGTTTCATTTCTTTAGACATCATGTCTGTCAGATAACAAACAGAACGTGATTCAGACTTACACTGGGAGAATCCATACACGAGAAAGTTATAAGTGACACCATCTAATTCTAGTCCCTTTTCTTGAATTTCATCTAAAAGCATATCGACACACGCACTATTCTTGGAGGCGAAAAGGTGGAAAATCAGGATGTTATACAAAGTTAAACGTGAAGAATTATGTTTGAACATAAGATCTTTTATCGATAAAGAGAAGTGTAGTCCACCCTCGTTGCACATTAGAGACATTAACTTACTGTAACTTGAAGTGTAGATGGTTATATTCTTCTTTAAGATTGCACAAACTATCTCCTTGACTTTCCTCAAGTCTTTAGCCACACAATATCCATGAAGCAAAACATTATACAAGTCAACATTTAGTGAAAACCGCTTGGCAATTATTGTATTTGACATAACAAAAGCTTCTGAAAAACGCTTCTCCTTGCATAGACCGCTTAAAAGATGACTATAAGCTACCTGATCCAAGTCATAACCCCTTCCTAGAAGCTCCTCGAACAAAACAAGAGCCACATTAGTAAACCCAATTTCCGAAAGCTTTTGAAGAAAACAGTACAGGATTTCCATTAGTTCAAGTGGATACTCCATCATTGCATGCTCAAAAAGAAACAGAGCTTCCATCACCATATCATTCTGGCATAACAAATGAATTAGAGTGCTACACTCATTTACAGTAGGTAACCACTTCTTATTTTGGACTAAATCCCAGCATTCACAGAGGTCCTTTGAATTCCCTTTCTTGCATAAACCTCTCAGAATAGCAGAATATGTCTTGTTCTCGATTTTCAGGTTTTCCTTGACCATTTTGTTAAATATCTCCTTCGCTTTACGTACAAAACCCCTTTTAACATACGCTTGAACAAGCAAATTGAGTGTTTCTTCATCAAGTTCATTGTGTAAGTTTGGCATATTCTCCAAGAGACTTGTTATTTTTTTGAAACCTGAATTTGATTCATGAAACTTCTTCAGCAGTGTCGAGAAAGCAGGAAATGACAATTCTTGGCCCCAATGAAACAATTCGTCTATGTTAGCAAGACCACCGTCATTCAGCACAATACGATTATAATCAGGAATCATTGAATCATTAAGAACTTTTGTTACAGTTTGGTCAAAATCTAATATATCACCTTCTAAATAAAGTCCATTCCCCATGCTATCATAAAACTCGGTATTGGAAAATGTCACATCATTGTCCCTCATCACTCTTACAACCAATGGATCAATGCCCAACAACAAAAGTGCTTTTGATATAGGATCTTGTAACGGTGAGAGTTCAATTAATCCTTTATGTGCCATCTTCTCGATCATCATCTTCACCATATCAAATTGTCTACTTTTACAATATCCTGCTAATAGAACTCTAAAAGTCGATACATCAGGTGTTAGGCCCTCATCTTCCATTTCAAGAACAATGTCTTCGGCATGAGTCCATAAACCTTCCTTGAAAATTCCACTAATGATGGCATTATATGAATATTTGTGGGGTTTTAGGCCTCTAGACAAAACATTTGAGAGACAAAAAAAGGCGTTTTTCAAGTTTCCTTCTCGGCAACTCCACCCAATTAAGATTCCAACGGTTATAGCATCTGAGGTGAATCCCAAACGCTCTAATTCTTCAAGAAATTCAAAAGCTTCTTCTACTCCAAGATTTTGACAGATTGAATGCAGAATTTTGTTGCCAACCACAACCTCAGGAAAACAATCCGTTTCACTAAAAAGACTCAGCAAATCATTGTAATCTTTTTTCCTACAGTACCCACTTGCAATCGCGTTAAGAATTACCGAATTTGGTTTGATTCCATAAACATAAGTTTTCTTAATTAAGTTTCTTGCTTCCAGAACTTTTCCAACTCTGCATAGAACTTCAATGACATTTTCATAGATATCCTTTTCTGTCATCCCCATCTGAACCATATCATGATATACTATACAAAGCAATTTGCTTTCACTCCTATGAACAAGATACTTAAGGAGAGTGCGATAGCATGACAATGAGGGGACTAAATTCAATCCCCTCATTTTATCAAACATGTTAATACTCTTTTCTAATTCATCAACACCTACATGCCATTCAGTCAACTTACTGTAAACTTCATGATTATCCAACAAAATTCCTTCTTTATCCATGTCCAAAAGCAAGCACTCTGCGTCCTTATACAACCCGACCCGAACCAACACCTCCGCCATGATCTTAAAAGACTGATCAACATGCTTAAAATAGCTACCTTTTTTCAAATTAGCGCTAGCCCACTTAAAAATTCCCAATAAAGATCCAACCTTTTTTGCATCAATTTCCAATTTCCCAGCATTAGATTGAAAACCCAGTAACAGTTCAAGAACATCTTGAGGTTCTAATTCAGATTTTCTCCGGAACTTACGAGTGATTCTAGGGTTCAGATTGGAGAAAATAAGAAGAAAATCTTCAAGAGAAGAACAATTGGTGGTTGAAGGCTGAGTCGTTTTGACCAAAAGATGAGAACATTTACTTAGGATGGATTTTGTAAGATTAGTATCGCTAATTGAAGATGCATCTATGTAAGATCTGTTTAATTTATGTGGGTCGGATTGTGGTACTTGGGTAAAGGGTGCGGAAGAAGAGTGATATCTGAGAGAGATTAGAGTGAAGAGACGACTGACCTTTATGAAGGGAGTGCTGCGTTGGAGACTGAAGAGCATTCGGTTGTAAAGGGTTCGCCCTGCTTCGTGTTCTACTTCTCAACTTCTCATAAATGGCTTTTTTTAATGCGTCAGCCATCTGTTATTAAACGAATGAGAGTTTGAGCCCAGTTCAGGCACTATGAATCTATGACGATGAATTGATGGTCCAACGGCCGTCATCGGTGGCATTGAATAGGTGTATGTTTGAGATGTTGCTCTTTCTTCGGAACAAGTTTGGGCGAGCATTTTAATCTAAAAATCGAACCAAATGAAAACTGACTGTTCGGTTTATAAAATTTCATTAACCGATATATAGTGGGTCGGTTTCGGTTTTGGACATGTAATCGAACCTATAATGATTTATTATTTAATTATTTAACATATTTATTATTTAATTATTTGAATACTTATTCATTTATGGTGCATCATACAAATTATATTTTTATAAAAGCTTAAACTTTTGTTAGTTATTATGTCGTCTCATTCATATATATTAGAGTCATTGTAAAGGTTGAACAATTAATTGTTTCTTTCATGTAGGGACTATTAAATATATTAAAAATGAATTCACAAATTGTTAATTGGTGAAGGCCAAGAGGTGTGTACCATTAAGTCCAATTTGTGTATTAAATATAACTATAGCATACTATTTTGTAATTTTGTCATAAAAAATAACGGGTTTAGCAAGTCATTAAAAAAAATCAATTATTTGACCTAAATTTGTGGCCACTTTAAAGCAATAAAAAATATAACTCAAGCCTGTATTCTAAAATAATGAGGCCCATTAGTTTGGTCCAACTTAGTATAACGGTTAATCAATAAAACCGATCCGTTATCATAAACGCTAACCGCCTCATTAGAAACTGATACCCATCTGTTTGAAAAAACACATAACCGATATTATCAGTCATGGTTCGGTTCGGGGTCAAAATTGACCCAAACCGACCCATACTCAGTCCTAAAAGTTAGTATACTTGGTAGGTTTGATATAAACAGTGTTTAAAATGGCTCATTGAATAAGGTCGGGCGCTTCCATCTAGCTGGATGGAGCGTGACCTGGGGTCACACCGTCACCCCCACCCCCTTCCCCTTCACTCTAAAGTGATAGGTTTAGCTGGCCAAATAAGGGGTGACAATTATCGACCCGACACGAAAATAAACGGGTTTGGATTGAGCATAAACGGGTCGGTCATTTCGGGTTGCCCCGTCAACCCATATAAATAAACAGGTCGTGTTCGGATTGGCTTGCGGGTTCACGGGTCGATCCCCCAACCAGTTTATATTTTTGATATTTTTTATTATTCTATTTATTCTTATATTTTTTATTTTTTATTTGCCCATTGAGCTTTTATCTTATTTCTTAGTCTCTGTAAACCTAATCAGAAACAAATTCATCGCTTCCATTTTGTTCTTTCGTCGTTTTGAAACTATTGAAAGTAGACATCATCGAATAATTAATGTTTAAATACTTGAAGCTTAATTGTTCTTAGAATCATTAAGTTTTTGTATTTTGATTAAACTATCTAGGTAGGGTTGAACTTTATTTAGTATTTTGCATCTCAATTATGTATTTTGACAAACAAGAGACAAAATTAGCAAAACTAGACCTGCTAAGGCGCTAACTCGCCAACCCATTTATGACTCACCAACCCGTTTATGACCCACCAACCTGTTTATGTCTCATCAACCTGTTTATAACCTGCGACCCGTATATTTTAATGGGTTACCCAGGACTTTTCATGTTTCAACTTATACGGGTTTGTGTCACACACCTTGACATGAATAATTATACGGGTCGTGTTTGTGTCACGACCCTTCGATTCGCCAACCCGAACACGACACGATTGCCACCCCTATGTGCATCCATCTCACTACTTTTCATTACCACGTACCCCTACATCCGTCGCCCTCAACCATTCTCTATTTAAAAAAAAAGAATTAAATTAAGAGAGAGGAGAGAGATAGAGAGAAGAAGAAAGAGAAAAGACTAAATTCGGTGTGAGCAAAAACCAGCTCAAACACCCACTTTGAAATTAAGGGGGTGGGGGCAATGGAAGGAAAACCAGTCACGTTCCATCCGGCGGGATGGATGCGCTTGGTCTTTGATCATGTGCATCAATCTCCCTTCTTCCCCTTACCACATTATCGTCATGTCATTTTTCCCTTTTATTCCCCTTCATCCTACTACCCTCACATCCATCCCCTTAACTATTATCTATTTAAAATAAATAAATGTAGAGAGAGATAGAGAGAAGATGAGAGAGAATGCAGAAAGTGGGCGTGAGTTTATACCCGCTAATACCCTCACTTTCAATTTGAGAGGGTGGGGGTGATGGTTTATTTGGGCGTGATATGTGGCCAACGCACCATTCCGCGAGATGGATGCGCTTAGCCTTAGTAGGATGAAGAGAAAAAATAATGTGGCACTAATATGGTAAGAGAAAGAAGGGGGATGAATGCACATGGTCTAAGCGTATGTTTGTTAACTCCTTCCTTTGTCGCGAACTTGATTGAAGTAATAACCCTTGTTTATGAACTTTTTGAATCTCATAAAAAGTTAAATGCAATTCGAAAAAAAAGGAATATAAGAAAGTAATGGACAAAATAATAAAAACTATTTATAATTTAGCGGTGTATGTCAAAAAAAATGATGTATAATCATTTTCATATAGTAGATACATGATTATTATTCAAAAAATTATTTCAATAATTTTATATCTAAAATCCAATTTAAATAGCTTCTTTATCAAGTTAAATATGTAAACCGCCAACACAATTAAGTTCTCTAAAATAAAAACTTAAATTTTTCGTGACAAACATACCTATGTTTTCAAGTATTCACAACTTTAACCATCAATTATATCTATTAACTTATTAGGAATGATAACCACAACCTTTAAAGTCGTGTATAAGAAGAAAAAAATATGATTTTATTTTTTAAAAAGAGTAAATTACATTTTTGGTCCCTGTGGTTTGTTCAAAATAACGGTTTTGGTCCCTGGATCCGAAAAGTTACGGGT
>JAUEJL010074451.1:0-16134 GCA_032274825.1 Drosophyllum lusitanicum | reverse complement strand
ACTTTTTACGTTATTCGTATATTATGGGTATTATTAGTATACGAGACCCCCCTATTTAAAAATCCTAGCTCCGCCCCTGCTTGGGAAGAGGCACGTTCACTAACGTCTGATACCGTTGGGCCACAAGCCCTCTATTTCTCTCTTGATCTCTTCATTATTAATATAAAAAAACGTGTGAACGATTGAGAAGGATATACCGATAGATTGTAAGAAAGAAAGAAAAAAGTGATGTAGTGCTAATACGACAGAAAAAATGAAAGGGAAGAGTACACCTTGTATCGTCTTTTGACCATGTTTTTAATGATATTTGCCTTAAGGAAAACTCTAATTATAATGATTTTGGCTTCCATATTGAGGGCTTTGATGATAACTACACCACCACCACTCCCACTACTTAGAATGGGGTTAATGATGGCATCAGACAGACGTTGTGTTGACGTTTGTTCCCGATGCTTAAGGATTACTAGAAGTGAATGGTTACAACCTTTAGACACACATGACACATGCATGCTTCTATACTTCACTCTCACTCCACTAGCCTACTCAAAACATGGAAACCCCCATGATTATTATTTCTTTTACACTATTAATTCATCATCATCTACTCTTTAGATCTCATTTTTGGATTAATATTGAAAATTATATGATAGATTTTATTTGAATCCTTTTGATAATCTAAATTAATCCTTTTGATATGATACATGTGAGGGTATGACATGTATTGAAAAAGTGTAATTAATTGATGTGACATGTCTAGTATGTGAGATGGAAAGGGTCTAAATAATAGCACCCAAATTATATAGATGGTTTTATTTGGATTCTTTAAAAATCTAAATTGATCTCCTATGAAGTATGTGAGTGTATGACGTGTTTAAAATTATATTTGATTAATGTGACATGTCTGTTATGTGAAATAAAGGGGGTCCAAATAGTAGCACCCAAATTATATTTCCTCATACTAAATCTTCCTACTTCATTCTCTTACTCACTAGATGATGATATGTGAAATCCACTAAATCTCTATCTTCATCTTTTCTATTGATTTTGACACTTGTATTAATCTTATAAGTAGAAAGATGAGTAAGAAAAAAAAGTAAAAGGATATAAAACCTCTCCACTAATTGTCTCTTTAACAAAGTGTTGTATGGGACAGAAAAAAGATTGAATTAAAAATAAAATAAAAAAACCTTCTTGTTCCAACTACTATATCTCAATCTGTACAATGTCATACAATAGAAACATACTTTTATTACAGCTGTGTTTTGGTAGTTATATTTTTTGTTTTATTAATTATACTTTGTGTTGGTATCATAATTTGTTAATTTATGCATACAATGACCAGTACAACCAGTTAAAATAAATAAAGTGACATCCATAAAAAATAGGGAGCTGATTCGCATAACAAACTTCGTCCATACGCAACAGTTAAAATCATTATTCAACACATGATACAAAATTCGTCCATACTTTGTGTGGATATTTTGTGTGTATGAATCACCGACCATAAAAATATACTATATGTTATCTAAAAAATAACTGACAGATTCTATTCAACTAACTAGAGATGTCAGTTGTCACCTTTAGACGTGTTCAAACCATCAAAGTCTCCCCCGTCTTAATTTAATAGCGATAGGCGCTGCCTTTAACTATAATGCCATTTGTTATATTGTGAGCCAAGGTCTTCCCGCAAGACCACCTTCACATCTTTATTTTTACAACTTCCATCTTCCCCTTTTACACATTATTTGTGTACCGTAACACAAGCCTAATAGCTACCACACAGAATTTAACTTTCAACTTCAACGTTACTTTCCTATCGCAAAGAACTCACTCCAGTTGCCGCTCTATCATCCAACTTAAGAAGCAACCGTGATTGTTGTGGCCACTAGACACAACTGCTTGTGGAGAACAAGTTGCTAAACACTCGGCCTTATGTAATGGGTAATATACCGGTCTATATAATAAGACCGGCTCAACTATTCTAGGTTTATTTAACCAACTGATAATACAAAATGCCTGACTCATGGAGGACAAGTGGAACAACGTAACAAATTGTTATATTAAAATTTTATAAATATATACAGTACTCTTGTAACAAGAATTCTTTTTTCTAATCATAACACACACGCAAGCTAATTGAAAAAAAAAATTAAACAGAAAGTTGCGTTTTGGGGCTAGTACACGTTACCAACCCATTAACAGGCCGATCGGGGGTAAAAGTTGGGTTCTTGCATAAATCGATGCTGCTGAACTAAGAAGCCTCAACATAATATGAGCATGAAGTTGAAATGTTTCTGACGGAGTATACGTGAATTTGATTTTTGACGCATAAATATTTTAAGAAGAGGAGAGACAAAAAGCCACAAGATCCGGAAGAGAAAAAGATGGAAAATGGTATGAAAAGAACTTGAAAAACCGAGACAAGTTTACGGGGTTTTTCCTGCTACGGCTTAAAATAAGAAAGAAAAGGCGCATAGAAGTCTATATAAGTGGCGATTATGAAAATAGATAGACCAAAATAGAAATAAGTAGGAGTAGGTTGTTTTTTAAGTTCTATTAAAACATTTTTGTCACACTCATTTTAATTCAAGATACTTTTATTTTAATTCTATTTGGGTCACTTACAAATTTCAGTTGCTCAGCTTTCAAACACATATAATTTCAGGAGTATTCAAAACTAAAAAACATCTTATGAGATATACACACGAGGGAAAACCATGCATCCACGTTAAATCAAGCAAAAGAGGTACAGAAATCAAACATACCGACACCTATTTAGAGCGACTTGACTGGTAACTTTAAGACCTGTTCTTACGAGCTGAAGATCTGGCAGCCATTGACCATGATGATGGCTTAAACCCGCCAGTCAACAACTTAGATGCTGTTGCTGCATTTATTCTTCTTCGTTTTGCCTCAAGCTCTGACCTTTTTGAACAAGACGACTCTGAGAAAATGGATGTTGATTTGATTAATGCTCGTTTTTCATCCCTGTTTTTGTTAAATTTTGATGAAAACTTCACACGTTTAGCAACCGTCATATCTTCTTCAGATGGCGGAAGTAGTCTGATCCCAAGTCCCATCTTCCTTGCAACCACCTCTTCTTCAGCAACTCTTTTCTTTTGACTCTGTAGTTAAAAAGGAAGAATGAGAAAAAATATATTTAAAAATAAACAGAGACGAAAATTGGAAAAATAAAAGATTGATAAAAAAGCATTTACTCTTAGTTTGGCACGGAGGGACTTGTTTATGGAGTAATCGTCCAAATGTCTGGCGTCAGATACTCGTTGAAGTCGCACCAGATATGGCTCTGCTTCTTTTTTCTTCTTTAAATCCTCTTCTTGGTGTTCAAGTCGATAGAAAGGATCTGCAAGCTTGCTTCTCTCTGCAAACACAAATGTCATCCAGATTTAGATAACAAAAGGGTAATGTTTGACCAGGGTGAGGATCCAATAGAAAATGTATTAAAATAGGAACACTGCATCTTGTCTATAAAATCACTGCATCCAACTTAAAATCATTGCATCTTGTCTAATAAACATAAAGTACCTTTAAAACTACTGCATCTTTATTGAAGGATTTAATGATTTCTCATTTAAAAAATAACTATATCTTATTTAAAAACACTGCATCTAAAACCTAATAAATTTCAAAAAATTTATCTACGTGAGTTCATAAAATTATTATTATTATTATTTTTGCAAATTACATGTTTACAGCCGTAATTGTTGACTTCCATGAATCTCCAACATACATAAACCAAATACTTTCATGAAATTGGAGCTCGTTCACATTTAACAAGGTGTTCGCAAAAGATCCTTTATCTGTTTGACCATATACAAATTGGTCAACTTTTAGTCAAATATCTAATATACACATGCTGACCTTCATCAACAGGGAGTGCCATAGTTTCTGCATCTTCGGTATCAAACTCTTCAACCTTCTTCTGAGCTCCACTAATAACCAGATATTCACAGTTCTTTGGATCAGTTTGAATGACAATTTCATGCTGGCAGCATGCAGATTTCATAGTGAAGCTCCATATCTGAGTAAGGAGAGCAAGAATCACCATGATTAAGAACTCCAGATAAAAGGGTGAATGGATCATATTATTCTTGAGTATTAAAATTATAATTTACCTTTGTAGAATAATAATTCCCCACTTGCTTCTTCTCCGCATTAAACCTTACACCCTTGGCAATCATAGAATTGCAACCACCACACCAGATATTGTAAGGCATCTCAAACCTAGAAATTACCAAAAAGAATCAAAGCCTGATATCTAATATTGAATAAGCATCAGACATGCATGCAATAACTCCATCTTCAGGTTTCAATTTGACTATCAATATCTAAATCTTCTTAAGAACAATCAAAGAAAATGAACCAAAGTTGAGCTAGGTCAATACCAAGCAAGAATTTACAACGATTAGGCTGTGAGTTTAATTCTTCCTGGAGACAGGGGATGTATGTTTATTTGCTACTTTAAAGTAAAGTTACGAGTTATGACTAATCCGTATAATATTCTAGAGGTTGGATAAATTTATAAAATATCATACTGGAGAAGAAAATTACATTCCTGACTATTGTCATTATAAACATTACCACTATTAGTTTCCACTTAAATAGTTTCAATTAAATGTGGTTGATATACACTATTAATTAAAGAAAGATAACTACTAAAATCAAGCAGCACAATTCATGAACACACAAAACCATAAAGGATGTAGTTTCAAACTATACAAAGCTTGCTACAAGGAAAGTAATGGCCAATTAACCATGCATTTTTATGTTTTCATGCCCCAAAGCCATGGACTTTGTAGCTATCGAGACCCTGGTACTGATATTTAAAAACCTTTTAACACTGTTTATGTTGTTTTTCACATTTAATCATTAAAATTTAAGATCCATTGGCTTGGGAGACATGTATCTAAACTCTAAAGATTAAGAAAGACATGCTCAAAGCACATGCTCTTAACAAAGTGCTGGTAAGAAAAATTACCTTATGATTAAGATACCCTGATCTATTTTTCTTGCTCTCTCCCTCAAGGCATGTTGCCCATGAAACTTGTTCAGGCCGCCCTACACACAAAAAATAGAAGTTAATATACCATAATGCCATACACCAATTGCAAGTCTTAATGGATACAGAATTAAATAATTTTAAGAGCATACCTTTTTTGGGTCCCATTCTGGGGGGTAGTAGAAATTGTCTGCCCTAGCAGCTGCAAGTGACGACTGCACAAAACATAATAGTGTCATTACTCTACTCACATCTGACTACCTCGTAAATTATAATAATGCAGGTAGACTCCAACATGGATGTATCAAAATTGAAGTTGAGAATTGAAAATAAAGAAAGGACATAAGCCCAAGGAAAGATGTTTATGCATTCAACAGCATTAGCATGAAGATATTTGTCCAAAATGAAAAAAAAGAATTTAATGACTATTATATTATAACAAATCAATTTAGTAGCTGAATAACATATAAGAATGACCCTCAAAGATAACTATTACAAGGTTACAGAATTGGTATGCTTTTCTCTATATTCAAGAATAAATCTCAAGGAGTCAAAATCATACTTTTCGTGATTGAGAATCATTAAGCAAATAATACAAAACCCTTTAACAGATCAAAAATCCCATAATCACACCGTAGCAACTCGCAACAAGATTGATATGTTTGAGATAATTATTCCAAAAAAGTTCCAAAAATCCAAATTGTCTTGTGGATATATGTGTAGGGTTCATATACCCAAAAGGTGTTAGTAGCAACCTGAGTAGACAAAGTTATAGTGAGTATGCATATATTGGTTTTAAGTTTAAACATCAGTAATTTTCTGTATATGTTTATAAATATAATGCAAATCACTTAAAAGAAGCTGAAGTGAATCTAGATTTAAATTAGGTTGAATAATATTTCATAAATTTAATGTAGTGAGTCTTAATTCAACTCATGAATTGAAAGCTATGCCCTATGGTATGAACTAAAAGGGTAAAAGCAGCCAGAATTGGTTATAATATAAGTGCAAATAACCAAAGGTCCTTTAGCCTAGTGGTATCAAGATGTGTAAGGTGTAGGGTTCAAGTATTCCTTGAGACAGGCATGCAGAATTTAAGGGGTGTTTGAGTTTGCTGTTCTTCATAAAAGAAAAATAAAAAATAGAAGTGTAAATATAATTGACTGCTGAATCTGGATGTTCAAAAGCATCTTCTTTGGTTCGACTGGCATGGAAAATGAGTTACGTTCCTGAATCCCAGTACTCTAAAAATCAAAATTTGCGGTTAAATTCCTTCTAGATTTAAGGCATTACTACGTTTATTCAAGTTGAGCGTACTCAATATTGATTCCGTAAAAACTAATATACAGGTTTTTCCATAAGCATAGAAATCCCACAATATTTAAGTATAAGACCGTAAAGCTAAATCAGAAAGAACTAATTTATATTCTATACAATTTTAACACCATAAACGCTTTACTCCTTAGTACCAATTGCTAACACAAATAAAAACCTTCAACCAGATACCTATTCGACATAATTTAACCTACAAATTCCCAAAAAATAAATAAATTATCTTTCATCATCTTTTAAATTGCATATGAACAAGAAATCGCAAACTTCTTCCATTACGTTACAAAAAAACCTTAGCCTTCAATTCACAAATCAAAGATATGAAACAAACTGCAAAACCCTAATATGCGCAAAAGGGCGATCTGTATATAAATAAGATCACAATAGTTAACAAACAGATATGAAACAACAGCATATATAACGTACCATATTTGATTATAATTATTGATCTCCGATCAGGGATCGACGACGAGCTTCCTGCCTTCGGTTCTGTAAAAGTGTAAATTGTGCGAAAATTGGCCTCGCGCTGGTTTATGTTTTTACGAAGGTAGAGAGACGCTTTATTTATACAGTACAACAAAGACGTCGTTTATTGAATCGATCCAGTTAAGCCGGTTAAAGGTAAACAAAAAAAGGGCTAAAGCCCATTTGTTTTTAAGCCCATTTAATCATCTTCCGCCCGGTAACCCTCTCCAAAAAATTAAATTTAATATTTTACTCTTGTATCAAAATTCAAAACTAAAATATAAATTTAAACAAAAGGTTAAAGTTACTAAAATCCTTCTCTAATCTTTTAATATGGTATGCGGATTATTTTTCTTTTAGATGTATACTCGTTAAAGTTTATAAAGACGTGTCAATGTGATATCTTTCTTTGTTTTTTAACCTTGTATTGCAGGTCATCCTCTTCGTCCTATTGACATTTCACTTTCTTCACTTCTCACACTCATGGAATCGAGAGTTTGGACTTGAAATTCTTTATGTACTAGATGAAAAGTTATGATTCTTAAGTCTATAGAAAGTTATCAAGTTGTCTATAAACTAATGAAAACGAGTAAAATGAGCTTAAATTGAGTCAAATTTTCACTAAACAATAAGAGGTCAATGAATGGCTTGGTTTAGAACATACCAGACTTTTTATATAGCTATTTTTGGCCTACACTTATGAAAGTTCTTAAAACTTGGTGTCTTTTGAAAGGGGAAAACATTACCTATGATAATCTATCATAAGAATTAGGCAAAATAATTGGATGCCCTGTTTTCAAAATGATATCAGCAAGGAATTTGACACTTTAAGCATGGAATTCGTGATGCACGCTTGACAAAAATGTATGATTCTTGAGTCTATAGAATGCTAATCGAGTTGTCTATAATTAATGCAAAGGGAAGCAACTTAAAATGAGTTAATCTTAAAAAAAACAGTAAGAGAATGTTGAAAGGTTTGGTTTAGAACATATTATCAATTTCTTTGGCTTACGATTAATGAAAGTTCTTGACTTTGAGTCTTTTGAAAGGTAAAAAGATTACCTTGGATAATCTATAAAATGAAGGGTTAGTGCATGAAAATGTAAGGAACTATCCGTAATTTAATATTATGCGTAACAAAGTGAAAACGTTACAAGAAAATGAACTATTATACCCAAAACTCGCATTTAATATAACGATGACAGACAAAACATGCTATCCCCAGTCATTGCATGTAATATTAACATTGAAAATAGTTCATTACATTTTTGTGTAATAACACCGCCACCTAGGAGCAATTCATATTAGACTCGCCTTGACATGGGGAATAAATCTATGGGGTCAAAATCCCCAAGTCCTAAGGTTTCTAGGCCTTATCTTGATCTTTTCTCAAAGCCCTAATTGCCAATGCCACTTTTGTTGCGATTCTATGGCTGTCGAAGGTTTTGAGGGTAGGGGTAAGGTCCATTCAACTCGCTTTGACATGGGAAACAAGTCCATGGAAACTTTTTTTGATATTTTCTCGAACCCTGATCACCACGGTCGACTATGCTACAATCTCCAGCCTTTGATGCTTTAAGGGGTGGGGGTTGGCTCAAAACACTTGCCAAGATGTGGGAACCCTAGATTCAAAGTCAAATGTGTCTAATGATTCATGTGGGGGACTTATTTGTTGAGGAACATCTTGGAAACCCTAAAACCACCGCACCTTCAAACATACACAAAATGTGATGAACTATTCTAAATGTTAATATTATGTGTAATTACATTTTATAGTAATGATTTTAATTTGTTATGCGGAATTTTATATTACGGATAGTTTCTTGCATTTTTGTACACTTAACCCTAAAAGGAATTAGACAAAACGATCACGAGCGTAACAAAAAATCGATTTTTTCACCCTATTTTTTGAATTACTTGTAAACTGCTAAACAAGTTGCAAGTTAAATAATGAGTATAATGACACATTTTTAAAACTTTAATGAGTATATGTATAAAAAAAATACTTGACATACCATATTAAAACATTTGCGAAATGTTATAACCTTTTAACAACTTTAACTTTTAATCAAATCAAAGTTAATCAAATGCTTATTTGCTTTTATATTGTCGTAATAACTAACATTGTATAAATAAAAAATATTTAAACAAATTATGTCAACTTTTACAAAGAAAACACTATTTATTTTAATTTTTAATTTTAACTCTTTATAAATTTTTACTTTCATCTTTCAACTTATATAAATTGCATTTGATAACTATTTTTTTATTTTCTATTTTTTATTTTCAACTTATATAGATTACATTTTACATAATCACTACTACAAAGGAAGAAATGGGGACCGGTTATTATAGCCATGGAGACCGGTTTTGTAACAGGTCTCTATTAGGGGTGGTCTCCATGAAAAAATACATGGAGACCGGTTCTGAAACCGGTCTCTATAACATGACATAAAGACCGGTTATTACACAAAAACCGGTCTCCATAACAAGATAAGGAAACCGGTTTCTATGTAATAATTAGTCTCCATAACAAAACAAGGAAATCCATTTTTATGTAAAAACCGGTCTCTATGTCTTAGTTTTATTAAAAACATTTACTTTTTATTAAATTAAATTGAATATCAAGACTGGTTATTACTTAAAAACAGGTCTCCATAATAACTTCATAGGTACTAGTTTTTATAAAAGAACGAGTCTTTATGTCTTTCTGAATTAATTTTTTATTTTATTATTAATCTAAATTACATTTTTTTTCATTTTTATAGGTACCGGAGTATTACCACTACACAAAAAAAAGCAATAAATTTTACAAATCTCACGGAATTTAACCAAATTCTAAAACAATAAATTATATATATGAACATTATAATGTTACAAATAATAACGTAACTATACATAACTCATTTAATATTTTACCATAATTGGGCTAAATACAAAATTGCGTTAAATAACACCATAAGAATACCACAAAAAACCTTCAACTTCCGCCACCCAAAAGCTTTGGAGCGTCTTATCACCATCATTTGTGTAGTTATTAGCAGCCTATCCGCCAAGGATATTGCGTTCAAGTATGCAATCTGAAAAGAGCACAAAATATCAAATGACCACATATTAATCAACATGAACACACACTTTGCCATGTACATATACATCTAGCAAACTGCATGCAGTACAAAAAGTTGCAATTTGCATCGGATGGAGATGGTAATTCCAACACTTCATGGTTCACAAATTATCTTTGGTATGTCCAAATTCCTAACTTTTCATGGAATGTTATCATTCTACTCTTAACAACATACTTCCTTCATGTCTTGCATTCCCAAGTTTTTTTCTTGCTTTTTTATATCTTTATGCAAATAATGCTGATGTTAGTGTCAATCTCAAACGATGAGTGGAATTTCATTCAATCTAAAGACTACTAAATACTTGTTTTTGGTAGGGGCGATGATTGATGATACAACACGAACCAAACTGGAGCTAAGCGGTGTAATAAATTCAACAAAAATGAATTAAAAAACACTAACCTTATTATATGCCCTAAAGCTTCTGTCAAACAATGATGATAAACCCCGTTGCTAAATCTGCTACCCAGTCTCAAACAAACTAGAAACACCATTAACGTATCAAACTAGAAATACCATTAACGTATCAACCACAAATGTATCAGCATGACTAAACCATGGAAACAAGTGTCTGCCAAAAATTGGAGGTGCAAAATCTCAACTCACATAGAAATGGGTGATTGGGATTATATGTTATCTTTACCGGGTTTAATTTGTTAAAACTAAAAAGTTCATATCAAATACACTTCGATGAGGTATGAATCAGCTTTGAAAAATGCTAGAAATAGATTATCAACATCAAAAAATGCGTCCAAAGTATCGGATACACTTTGTTCAGAGTTGGCATATACATGATTTAAAAATCCATTTTTCACATCACCATTCAAAAGATAAAACAATGGTTTAAAGTATGCAATTGATACTGAATCATCTTTCAAAAGATCAAACAAATTTATCAAGTACCAATTCAGATACGATATGAAGCTAAAGAATAATTTTCACAAGTCTGACAAGTAAGACACAAGCATCTAGTGAATTATTGTAAACTGGCGATTTGATGAAAAAATTGATACTGTGAATGGCTTTATTCCGGCTATAATCTTATCTCCAACAAGAGAAACAAAAAAAAAGATATGCTAAAAAGGAAACATGGTCAAATGAGTCCTAAGTCACCCAAAGTCTATTCTTTATACATAAAATCTTCCAAACCATTTTAATGAAACTATAAATAAAAACAGGATTAAACCATAAAGGAATGCCGAACTTACCATTATCATGCTTACGCCCGATCCAATCTTAACAAATATATATGGATATAGATAGTTGTCGTCAGCCCTTGCAACCGTCTACAATTAGTGCAAAGAAAAACATTCAAATGTTAATCAAATTTATACTTAAACAAGTTCTTTTTGTGTTATTTCACGAGTTGATCTTGCCAAAGAAAATATAATTCAAATGTGCACAAAAGCTTTACTTTGTCTGATCAAAAACAATAATTAAATATACCAAAACAATGTAATTACTTCACCTTATCAAATTGAATACATTTTGTACCATGTACTAACAATATCGCATAGTTCTTTTTTGGAAAACGGATGGCCACTCCAGTTAGACCTTTAACAAGCTTTGGCAATGTATTATAATGGTCAAGCAAGAAGCAATGCGTTCATTGTAATATGAATGCTATCGTTGAGATTTATCAAAACAAAGCTTTCGTCGCAAGAGTTGGGAATTCCTAAAGAAGTAACTGATGAAGCTCTCTATCATGAACCAATGTGATATTCTTATAGCAAGGAATCATGAAAGGGCCAAATACACATAAGTATTGACTTCAATACTGCCATCTCAAGTTGTTAGGACACAGAAAGAAGCTCCTATTTAAATGCATGCTTTTGAGTTATGTAATTTTTATTCAACATCTATGATGCCTCGAGTTTACCACATTTTTAACAAGTATTATTTATTATTATGCTTCGACTGCAGGATGGTATTCTATACTCTAGATTATCTATTAGTAGTAATATCTATTGAGATTTTGGGAAAATTGCATTATATAACAATATAATACTAATTTTGTTCCATTTTGATCATTAAAAGTATGTTTTTGGGGTTAGTTTTGTTCCATTCAAACGTGTTGTTTTGACTTAATTGCAAAGGAAGAACAAATTTGCTTCTTATGACAAAAAATAACACAAAAGGCATACCTCTAATTTAACTTAATGATTGTAATCAATGCATATTTCTTTGGTATTATATTGTCTTCGTGAAGCTCTACGTAACAAGAATGAAGTTTCCAATTAATTATTAGATACACACTTTCACCATGTTACATGTATTTGTTTTTTGATTAATTCTAGGTCAACGATAAATATACATACAAGAATGTACTTTCTACCTGAACAATAAAATGAGTGAAGTACCTGAACAGAATCTTCATATCTACAATTCAGATGTTAATTAACACAAACCTTAGAAACCTTAATATGTAAGCAATATCAATTAAACCTTCCACTAAAATATAAAATAGAAACCAAAACATTGATGAAGTGTTTCAATCTTTGACTGAAATGGTTAAAACCTTCGACTGAGACCAAAATCGATAAAGCCCTCCATTGAGACCTCAAATCAAACCACGAACAAAAACCGACACCTTGATTAAATGTTTCAATCTTCGACTGGAATGATTAAACCTTCGAACAAAACCTTGAATAGAAACCAAGATGAAATCGATTAAACCTTCGTAAAGATAAGAGTGTGATGTAACAACATAGATGGGATGATGTAGGGTTGCGACGGTGTTTGAACCTCGGTTGTGCGATGGTGACAGGTGTATACGAGGGAAATGAGGCGTTGGCTAGAGATGGAGATAGGGGAGATTGGGAGTAGGAATGTGGGATCTGAGAAAGATTGATCAATGAGAGAGATCGGGAGAGGAGAGAAAAAGGGGGTGAAGGTGGGAAATGAAATTTTTTTGAGGGAAAGGATATGGGAAATAGAAAAACAAAGGGAAGTTTTTTTAAATCTTTTGTATTTCAAATTAATATTTAACTATTAATATTTAAAATCTCTCTCTCTCTCTATATATATATATAATCAAATGTGGAAAACTTCCTTAAATAAAAAAATTCAATTAATTAATAGGATCCCCTCATTTTCTCAATTTTAACCAAATTAACAATTTTAACTACTATTATTAGTAATACCCGTCTATATATAAAAGTTGAGTAATTTGACCCGTTTTTTATTGACATGCGGATCTACATTACCCGAATTTGACATTCTCGGTTTATGATTCTAATTTCGTTTTTTGCTTCTCTTTGTCAACAAGCTTTAAGAAATAAACCCTAAAATTCCTGTCGGCAATTTGAGGGCTGTTTGCAGTTTGCTCAAGTATTTCGATAGGTAATAATTCTTGATTCATTCACCATCTTCTTCTTCGTTAGGTTATTATGTACTTCATTAGGTTATTATGTTCTTCAATCGGTTTATATTGCATTCGTTTTTACAACAACGTCGATAACATCAATGATTTGGCAGGTTCAGTTTACTAAGTTTGACTAGGGGTGTTTTTCGGGTATACCCATCGGGTATTGGGTAGTTCGGGTCGGGTAGAACGGATATCTTGGTATATATAATGTAACCGATAACCGAACCATTCTACGTTACGTGTATCGAGTTCGGTTAGAATTTGGGTACGGGTCGGGTCGGTTAATTTCGGGTATACCCGATTTAGGGCCTTTTTTGTTAGCTTATTTGGTCAAGTATTTAAATGGTATTTTTGTATAGAATTTTTTATTACATTTTTGGGCAAAACATTTATAGTAATAAACAGGTTTAAAAGTAAAATGTACAAATCATCATGACAAAAGTACATCAACAAATCAAAACCAAATAATCAAGTAAACAATGTTCACCGTTGTAATGTGGGTAACTGATTTGACTTTTTCAAACAGGGGTATACCATACACATGCACACACACATTATGACGTAGCTGTAACGTCTATTTTTGTAAGAAGAAGAGAGGAGTCATTGACGAAGAAATTGTTCAACATGAGTTGCAATATGTACTAGTTAAAGCAGCAAATCGGTTTTTTAAAAATTAAATTCGGGTATTTTCGGGTATACCCGAACCCATTTTTTGTCAACGATACCCGAACCGAATTACATACGGGTTAACCAAATAACCCAAAATTGATACCCGATAACCGATATACCCGATCCGTCAACGGGTCGGCCGGTTTTTTCGGGTATCGGTTTTTTCAACAGGCCTAGGTTCGACATACGCAATTGAGTTGTTTTGATTTTGCGCCGTGCATCTGCCTTCGTATTTGCCTAGGGGTTTGATTCTTTTTTTGTTGGTTTTGGTATTTTTCTTCTTAAACCAACTTAGTTGCCAAGAGGTATGATTCTGCCCATCTTAACAAGGCGAAAACACATCGTGAGAAAACTCTCTTGGTTTCTTATTCTAAAGTTAATGATATGTTTATCATTATCATTAGTTCATTACAAGTGATTTGTGGGTTTAATAGATCTTTAAATCTTACTTGTGTTCATTTTAGACAACTCTATATTTTGTTTAGTTTAGGATATCTTTGATAATTGTTCCCCCCTTCACACTGATTTTCGATTCTCACAGTCACGCAAGGATTTACGATTCATATAGCCACCCTTCTTGGAATTTTTCCTTTTTATTTTTTAAAATGTATCTATGAGAATAAATCATTTTTTAAGGATCGAGCAACCATGCTTAGCAACTTTCTAAGATTTAGGCCGACTAAAAAACAGGACCATGGCTTCAAGTAGATTATAACACATCTTAATGTGTTTCAAAAGGCTATTATGGGTCTTAGCATGTTTTGTATCTAATAATACGTATTGATTAGGTCATATTGGTTTGTAATGAGCCATATGTGTGATAAAAGTTCTTTATGGGTTCTGATTAGGTCATATTGTTTTGTAATGGGCCTTGATATAATGTATTTATGTGTTTTATGACCAAGTAGGACCTTCCATGACCAACGTTAACCAAGTTATCTAAGGTCTTGCTTTGTCAAGTAAGACGTCACTGTTAATACTAATCAATCACATGCATTTAAATCAAACTTGACTAGGTGTAGGCCGATCATGAACAACATTGATCAATCACAATAATAGGTGGTCATTAAGATTCAAACTTGGTTCATATAGGCCAAATATGGTCTTACTTGTCTGATATTGGTTATTTAAACTAATTTATGATTATGTGTCTCATCATCATTGGTTCGAGTGTTGACCGTTCACTATAACAAAAGGTGGCTTTTAGGATACCTCCATATAACACTTTTCAAGTATTGTCGATATTAGTTGATCATGGTTATATATGGTTTAAACAAATGAAAGTAGCTTTGGTTTGAAGGCATCTTGTTGAGCATGTCCCTATTGTCTTTGTTAGTTGTGTTCAGTCACAAGCAACTTGGTTAATAAAATGTCAAAATTGATCGATCATAAGTGTATGTTCAAACATGGTTTATAATGTTTCCCTAATATTTTATTATGATACATGAAGTTTTTTTTACACATTTGTTCATTAATGTTACGAAAGTCGAAAACGTGTCTTATGCCCATTTCTAACTAGCAACTTATTCAGCTCATCAACAAAAACTTACTACTAGTATTTCGAAAGCAGGACGGTAAAAACAAAACTTTTGCTCAATTTTTGACGGTTTTACCTAATTATTTTTATAAATATTTGGAAATAACTTCTAATCTTTCAAAATACATATGGTTCTAAGAATGTTTATAATATTCAAGTACTTTTGATCGTTTTATCTAATCCGCTTTTTGTAAGTTTAATAGGTAGAAATGTAAAAACAAATCTTCATGTACCCGTCTTAATAGTACATTAGAAACATAATATAGCCATTTCACAACTTTAATCTTTATAAATATTTACATCTTTTTCTAAATTTTATATAAATAAAATAAATTTGGACAACTTTAACCTTGATGCCTATCACTATTTAAATAATCCATACTATAATGATTATTTTTTGAATTACATACAAAATATTTAATAGTATATTATTATTTAATTAATTAATATTATCTCTATTTCATAATTTGGGTTTTTAATATAGAAACTGACGAGACATTAACGAACATATTAATGAGTCATTAAAGTTAATGGTCATTGATTCATTTTAATTAAAAGTTAAGATTTATTCTTGCAGTTTTCATACGAAAAAATAATTTCTTTTTAAACCCTCATATAT
>JAUEJL010074440.1:0-16135 GCA_032274825.1 Drosophyllum lusitanicum | reverse complement strand
CGTAGCTTATCAGATACTATTTTTAAAATGTTTTGCAGGTTTTAGCAAAGGCAAGGGCAAAGCTTCGGTTTGACTACATTTTGATAAACTTTTTGATATACTTAACGCCTAGTTTGTAAACATCAAGTTTTTGGTACTAAACATATGTGCGTATATTTTGATACAACAGGTTTTCAATCAAATTACGCTTCCGCTTTTGTGTAAAACTTTCAGATGTGAATTTTCATATGTGGTTTTATTTCAAATATCAAATTTTAGAGTTTGGGGCGTTACAGATTTAAGTTTCTATTCAGGTATGTTTCGATTTAGGTTCATACCATTTAGGGTTCATAACAGGAGCATGACTTTAGATCTTCATATCCCGAATTGGTTCTTGATTCATAGATGGTTTCTAAATATCGATTTAGGGTTCATAGGGTGTTTTTCTTTAGATCTTTTACATATTCATCATCATGAAAACCCTAACTCAAAATGATGATCGGAGATCTTGAGGTGACGGCCGGTGGAAGTCATGCGGTGGTAGTAGAGAGAGAAGCAACGAGTGATATAACAACGACCACTTTTTGTTGCAAAAGTCATTGCCAAAGGCAATTAACAACGAATTTAGGCCATTTAGAAATGAATTTAGGCCATTTAGCAATGAATTTAGGCTGTTGTTGTTGACACTATCTCATGTAAGCAAAAGAATGTAGGGGATGTTAGTTTGATGGAATGGTATGGTTTGGAATTTGTTTTTTTAAGATTTAAATTTTTGAAAGAATTGAAATTTGAATCTAATTCCTTGTAACTTGTTTTTTGTTGTGTTATTAGGAATGGTGTTACCAATTCCACCACCTACCATCGTTCCAGAAGTACCAAATCAACCATAAATCATGATGTACACTAGAAAAAGAAGGCGAAATCTGAATGTACATAGTGATGATGCAAAATCAAAGGCGAAGAACTTAAGAATCAAACACGAAGCAGAATTATGAATCATAAATGGCTAGACGCAAACAAGAAATGGGGATTTGGGTACCAAAAAAAGGAGCATCGTGAAGCAGATGAAGAGGACGCAAACAGATGATGAATATGAAGCCCTAATTGAAAACCGAATGACAAAGACGCGAACGATAAATGGCTAATTGAAACCTAGAAGCAAACCATCTCACGCACATGAAGCCCTAATCCAAAACCAAATATCACATAGACGAAGTGATGTGGAATTGGAATGGAGATGTCTAAGAATTGGTGATGAAGTTCACACGCGGTGATGGTGGTGATCAAACGTGAAAGATAAAAACTGATGATGATGAAGATAGGAGCCCTAATTTCAATTCTTTGTCTTTTCTCAAGGAATGAGATTCCTCCGGTTGAAGGAATGTGATGCAGTTTGACTTCATTGTGTATCTTATATTGTTAGCCAAACAAGAAATGCTTAGGCATCTAATTCATATTCAATCTAATTCCACAGGATTCCATTAAACCAAACACACCCTTAAAATTCCATAGGAAGTTAACTTTTCTTCTAGATTATGGGTGAAGAGGTCATCAAAGAGAGTTCTATGCATCTTTTAAAGGATGTGGGCATAGATTTCTATCTATGAAGCATAGGAGGCATTGTGTATGGTGGGTGGTGGTATCTGGTCCATTTGATCCATGATCATGTAGCCACCGCCATGGAGTGTTAAATGTTTAACCCAAGCAAACCTCCAAACTGCAAACAACTCAAACTTTGACGAACCTCCATTGGCGAACCTCCATCAATGATAATATACTACAAACCTCCATATTTGAAGCTCCATCGACGTTTATAGTCAAAGAAGCGCCATTCAATCATTGACGAACCTTCATTTGTGAAGCCGGCATTTTCACCTCTGTCTAAAGGTTAGGGCAAGTCATTTTGTTCTTGTTTTTAGTTTATGCAATCGATTTCATTGGTTTCTTTTTTTTCGATTTACATAGTCGTCAAACCAAACGAATCTTCAAATATGTGTTTCTTGTCACTTGTTTCTTTTCATTGAGTTTGTTTATTGAGTTACACCAGGATTAGACTTGTTTAAATTTTGTTTTATCTGATTAGGGTTTTGTCGATTTTTTGTGTTCATGTCATTAGGTCTTATTAATGTTAATATGATTTTTTTTGTTCGTCTAATTTGATTTGGTGTTCATCTGAATAGTCGTTTTTCCTATTAGATGTCCGTGTAAATACACATGTAGCAATAATTATTAATGTAAAAATATTATTTTATATTCGCTTAATTAAATATATGATTATTTTATATGAATGAAATAATAGTCGAATTTGACACTTTATTAAAAATTAAAATAATTTTATATTAATTTCAGTCGATATAAAAAATTAAATAATGACAACTTCATAAATAATCTAAATTTAATTAGGATTTTGAAATAATAAACATAATAAAGGTAAAAAAACTGAATGTGTTAATATTTTATTATTGATGTAGCATTGTAGCCTAAGATTTGTTAGATTTATTTCTAAATCAATCAAGTGGATGACAAATAATATGTCTCTATTTAGTTTTGTTAATTATTTTGATTTTATTTAAAATAGTGAAATTATATTGAATGGGAAATATAATAGAAAAATTAAGAAACACTATAATCAACTTTAATGTGGAGGTGGGTATATTCACGCTATTGAATTTAATATCAAAGACAAATTATTTGTATTTAGTGGATAAAAAATATAATTAGGGAAATAGTATAACACATATTAAATTGATTTAAAATTAAAATTAAGTTTCAGTTTTGACTATTAAAGTCACATTTGATTCAATTTTGATTAAAATAAATGATTAGAATATGATTTTAAGAATGCTATGATTTTTAACTAAATTGATAAAAACTAGTAATTTATTTATATTAAAAGATATGGCTTATTAATAACATTAATCAAATTTTGTATTTAAAAAGGGTGATTTAGACATTTAACATTATATATAAAACATTCCAATTCCATTTGACACTTTACCAACCAAAGTCACTTATGATTGTTGTAAATTCCATACAAACTTAATTGCATCAAATTCCATCAAAGACTAATTCCATCAAGCTACAATTCTTTTCTTAGATTTCAATTCCTATAGAAAGAGAGTAATTAATATCGTCTTCGATCATGATTTGTCTTCACTAATTTAATATCGTCTTCGATCAAGACTTGTCTTCACTAATTTAATATCGTCTTCGATCAAGATTTGTCTTCACTAATTTAATAATACAGTCGTCTAATATCATAAATTTAATTACATATATATGTATTAAATTAAACATGTTTAATATAATTTTATCGGCTAATTAGTGATAAAGAAAGATGATTTACATATAAACATCAACCACTCTCTAATTTAACTTCCCTCACGTATCAGAAGCAAAATACCTCTTTTTATAAAACACAAAATCGCAATAAAAAGATTTTAAATATGGAAATAAACAAACAAAAATATTAATAATAATAATAATAATAATAATAATAATAAAACCATAAGAGTATTGCAATCACATCACATGCACCATGTGAGCAATCTCTGGTTTCACATAACGGATAAAAATTAAAAAAATTAAAAATTAAAAACGAAAAAAGAAAAAAAAGGCATGGGTGTGTTTTCGGTCCCCTCTTTATTTGTGTTTTATTCACTCTCTCAAAACACATACAAACAATATATGGTGTATCACCAATCAACGTTTACGACCTTTAATTTCTATAAATAATTATTTCAATTTTTTTAATAAACAATTGTTATCATACTTCTCAATCTTCACTAGTCTTGAAATGGCACCCATCAACCACTTGGCTTTACTCGCGCAATCGTCAAGCAACCACCACGCCGTGGTGGTGCGACAGCCCAGCCTGACCACGACATGGTTCACTCCCTCCATGCCCAAACCATCGCCACTCCGCTTACTCTAACATCAAGATGTTACGCCCATGCATAGTTCAGAAATTAGTACATGTTTCGTGTCATATTTCTGTTATTCCGCTTGTTAGAAGACACAAAATACTACAAAAAGGTACTAAAAGTACAGAACTAATTGGTACATAGTACACAATAATTACATAACCGTATTCTTTCACTAGACTAGTCGGTAGGCGTAACGACAGATACAACTACAAATGCACATTCGTACGCTTACTTGATCCACAGACGAGTATAGTCGCCTTCCTTTTGTGTGTTAAAACCAACGAGATAAAAAGAAAGACGCTTAAGAGTCAACGTCGCTTTGTATTATAAGAACATAAAGTTGATATTTTCATCATTACACAATATCGCATAAGTTTGCAAGGGTGGAGTGATCTTTTATAGATCGACTTCTTATAAGCCTGGCATGATTAGGCTTTTAGAAATACAAAATGAAACCGAAGAGTTTAAACAAAACGTATAACGTTGTATTAAATTCTTTCACAACATAAATATATATAAATAGCACGGTGTGGTCTCACCTCAAGCAAGCGGTCATATTATTTAAAATACGTCAGGGTGGAAACGCCCTGGAATCGAGCTTCCCTGTTGAGCCTGCTTCAGGTGCATGGTCAGAGAATAATTGTTGACCTAAAAAAAATAAAGGAATATCAGGCCTCACAATAAGTCCAGCTTCTGATTATCTGATTATTTACATGTTATTAAATCAATAGTAAATATCAAATTTATATAAGCTGCAATAAAACTTGCTTTCATAGGATAAAAGAAGGATTTTTCCTATTTGCATTCTTTTCATCTAAATTTGAAAGTCAATTCAGACTGTTTGACGAAAAGAATGACCTTTTTCGTCTTTCTACTTGCTAGTTTTTTAAAAAATTGAAATTCGTTGAACTGTCGTAACAACTAATTATTAGATTAGTTCGACTATTAAAAGCAAAAACATACTCCAGCACTGTCTCATACTTCCTCTTTTATTTTAGTAAATTACTCGATTATCTTGTATCATGTAATCACTTAACATAACACCCCCTACGCGCGGCTCAGTTTGGTTTTCTTTTGGCAGAGACCAAGAATTGAACTGGCGTTGTTTTGTTATGCTTGGTTTTCTTCCATGGTCTAAAACTAAGTTTTCTTTCTTATAAATAAACCTTTAAGTAAATAATCTTCTAATATAAATAGGAAAATGCTAACCACAATCCCAAGGGCTGTGGATAAGAGTAATAAAATATGGTTTTAGTTTCTAAAAATAGTAAAGGTATATGTCATATAAGAAAAGTTTGAATACTAATTAGAAGATGATCTAGGTGGATTTTTTGTAAAGATGGAATGTTGATTATGAAACATAGAGTTATGATTGTTATTTTTAGAAGTTATAATAATCTTGTTTACTTTTATCCACAGCCCTCAGGGCTGTGGTTAGCAAAGCAAATCTATTAGAAAATCTTAACCATTAAATTTAGATAAAAGTTTTAATTATCAAATCTTAGCCATCAATTTTGATAAAAATTAAAATCTAATTTTGAGTCTTTGACCTTTTCTTGGTCAAAATTGGATTCAATTTTGAATTTAATTTAAATCAAAATTATTAAAGATAATTATATATATACCCTTCTTAAACCTTAAGATATCGTATTTAACCCACCTTAATTTACAAATATCATATTTTCCCTTTATAATATTTCAAAATAAGGCAAAATGTATGAAAATACAATTAACTTTGTCTTAACTATCATTGTATACAACCAACTTTAAATTCTTAAAAATAATACAACCAACTTTCATAATTCTCTAATTGTATGCAAACAACTTTATTCTATTTCTAATATTTAGCTACCATTGTATACAATGAACTTTTCCATAATTTTCATAGTATACAACAACTTGCATACAATGGAAGGATTACAAAAGTTGATTGTATTATTTTTTTTAAAATAAAGTTGCTTTTATACAATGATAACTAAGACAAAGTTCATTGAATTTTCATGTAATTTACCCTTCAAAATATCATATTTAACAAATTCTTAGCTTTATCATTCTAAAATATTTTATAATCGTTTTAATTTTTTTTAATTATAACCGATAAATGCTTAACCTTACTGCCCCTAATTGTAACAATAATTATGAATGACTTGCACAAGAAATACAATCACATCTATTCGTATCATGATACCACGTTTATTAATGTTTAATATTTATTATTTTTTAAACTAACCCGTGTATCACACGGGCGTTTAATCTAGTTATTCTAACAAAAGACTAATAAATTTAAAATCAATTCATTAGATAGGGTTACAAAGGATTATGTTTATTTATTTTTCTGATAAGTAAACGAATTTTATAAAGCATAATAAATTCAGCTCAAATTTCAGTTCTCTTAAATTTTAGGGCTAAACCTATTTGCCATTGCTAGCAATACAATTTGTTTGAGAGTACTGATTGGTCCATAAAGTTCCCCTATTATGTCACTATTAAGATATTTCTGGGCTTTTGGAGCTAGAGCAAGGCCTAACTGAAAATGAATCGAATTATTAATTGTGTCATAAAGGCCCTTATGCCCACGTCCCAATCGCCCTCCCAGAGGGATATGTGCATCTAAAAGATCTTTCATACTGTGCCCAATCCCAAAATTAGTTCTATACATATGCCCAGGCGCCCAGCAATGCATTAGGCTAATTATTAAAGAATATAAATTAACTATATTATTGATTAAATTGTAGCAATTGACATGCAAGTTGCAACTAAGGCCGTATAATTCATTTTGATTCGAAACAAGCTCATAATGCTTGTAGGATATTAGGGAAAGAATGTGTGCAGCTAGAAGCACCTATCCTAGGTGCTTCCACACTCACAAACACTTAAATGAGTAAACGATGAAATGACTAACATACCCCTCATTTTTGTTGTTTGCGAGTGTGGAAGCACTTAAGATAAGTGTTGCTAGAAGTATATATTTTATCCCCGTGATATTATGCTAGAAAACATTTTAAATCACTGTTCTGGCACTTCAGTTTAGAAAAAACTAAATTAAAAAAAAAGAGCCCCATACTTGCCCTCAAGTTGACAGAAATAGCCAAAAGCCCAAAGGAACAAGAGAAACAGCCAAAATAACAAATGAAATTTTTGCACATTTTTTGGTCATATATAATGAAAGAAACACTTAGGCGGATATGGTAACAGGTCAAAACGGGTTTTTTTTGTCCAGGTTGGGTCAGACTGACCAAGAATATTTCTCATCCACAAATTCAAATTCTAAATAATAATTGCAGAATATATGGTAACCAAAGTTATACTAACTCAATAACAATCTAATTGTTTGTATAAAATGATTTAGTATGTTTTATACATTTCAAATGCACTTTAAAAGCACATTCAGCCTGTTCGACCCGTTTACTATTACGCTAATTATTTTAATTATACCCGTTTGACTCGTCACAGATAATCAAAGCCACGCAGATGAAACTAAGTAAAGTTACTCTGACCTCCAGAGTTCTCAACTGCTCCTGGTATTGAGAAACCATTTGCTTGAGGTTATGCAACTCTTGGCCTCTATCCTCAAACTCTTTTTGTCGCTCATGCTGAATTGTAACAGCTCGCTTCAACAAGGAGTTCTCCTGAATTAGAGCTTGAAGTTGTTCCTTCATCATCATATTTTCCTGCCAATTAACAACATTAGAACAAAGAAAAAGAACCACCCAGAAAACTATACACTGTAAAGGAAAAGAGAGAGGCGAGTGTTATTCAATTACATCATAAACTATACAAGTGTTTGGATTTCCATTTGCAAACTGTTATCCAAAGGTAAAATAAAGTTACCTATTTACCCCATCCTTTATCCTGTTGCAAACTGGATTTCCATTTTCACTTCTGTTTCATAAAAAGTCCACAAAAATGTCCTATTTTGGTCATTTACAGCTTCAAAAATCTAATTATCTGATTACTAAAACTTCAAACAGCAGAAGCACATCCTAACAACCAAAACTATCTTTAACTAACCGTTTACTTCCACCAGAATTATTTTATGATGATTTAATATCTCATAAACAATTTCACAATGCACATCCAAACACCCTATATTGCTAACCATTTACTTGGTGATGGTGGCTCAGATGTGATATAGGATCTGTTTTGGGCACCCATTTTAAAGGTTATTAGTATTTTATTTAGTTATGTCCAATTTTAGGAATTAGAATTATAGAGGTGGCCTAACATGGGCTTAGTATCCTAGTTGTTAAGGGATTGAGGCTCTTTTGCAATTTTAGTTTTGGGTTGATAAAACCTATGAGGGCACACACGTTTGGTGTAATTGGGTTTTGGTTTTCTTCTGGCCTTCTTTCAACCTCTTTCATGCCATGCAGAATAGTGATGGAAGCCTGGAAGGTGCGATGTGTACTTTTCCAACATTATTCTACAAACTTCTCCATAAATTTTATCACATGCTTTACCAAGTTTTCAAAAGAAACCCCACCACCACAGGCCACTCTGCCCTCACTGGCCACCACACACTATTACTATTGTACAAATTCTAGTTTTCTGAATTCCTCTTGAAGATGTTTTCCAAAGTCCAAACTATTCCATAGTATTCTGGAGATAAGAAGAAGTGGATAATAAAGTAAAGAAAATCTCTACAACAAATCATGAGTGCCCTATAACTTGCATTAATTTTTGTTTCTCGGTCTAGGGTCTACAAAATTGTATTCAGATGCAAAGCATGGGAATCATTCTAGTGCTTAATAATAGTGTGTTTGTGTGTCTACAAACACACATTACTATGTGTACACACACATATACACATACAAATTCACAATTTCACATACACACACAGAGAGGGGGAGCACCTGCTTAAGACCAGTAGCCTCTGTAGTCACACGTTCATATATAGATTTCTCCAACATCTCAAGTGCTCTTGAAGCACGGATTCGAGCATCATCTATGTTGGAGGCACTCAACATTTCTCTCACAAAAAGATCCACCCAATCTGCACCATCTACGGGATGCTTTTGAGATGATGAATTCTCAACAAGCACGGCCTCGCCATTTGCCACCCCATTAGCTGCAACGTCTATATTCACAGCAGCATCATGCATGGTTATAAAAATTTCGTGTAGATCTATCATATATTAGGCATTCATATTACCGAAGCTAGAAAAGAGATCTCTGAACATACTTGGGAGGTTTAGATAGAAGAAATATGGTAACCAATAACAATGAAGTTTTTACATCATAAACTACTGTCAAAAACGTATTGTTTTGTACCATTTATCTTAAGTTCAAAAGTTACCTGAGACAATATGAGGTTGAATTTGATACTCTGCTCCGATTCCAACAGCAGATCCTGCATTCTCATTAGAAACCAAGCGTAGCTCAGTAAGACTTTTGATGGCGGTTTCTATGTCATCACCACATTGGTTGAGGGTTCTTTCAAGAACCTAAAATACATAAAATAAAACTGTTAGAATCTGATAAGATTATAGAACAAATCCGGTGGAAGTTCATGATTTTAACAAGAGAAGACGAGTGAAGGAGCAATGACAATGTTGAACCAGTCAACACTCTTGACCTTATATAAGAACCGAGAGGTTCTATTATCTATATCCTCCTACAAAATCCTCTTACTCATAACTCACTAGATCAATGCAAGTATCAAAATCAAGGATGGAGATAAGGAAAGAGAATTAGTGGATTACAAGTGTCATAACCTAGTGTGTAGGACTGGAGGAGGATTAAGTAGGAGAAAATAACATATTCCATTTCGTTTCTAACATGAACTAGAAGATTTATCAGAATCAAGTGACAAGTGTTTAAGATAATCAATGATTTGAAACTGCAAATATTTTCACTGACTGGGAATCTTTTTTGATTTTGCAGGTTCACTGTTCAAATTATTCGTCCTTGATGCATTGCAATACAAATATTAGAGTCAGATCAAAACCTGATCCAGTTAGTCTTGTAAACAAGAATTAAATCTACGTCAACAATCAATATTAACACTCCCAAATCACTCTTTAACCCTTAAATAAGCATAGAAAGATGTCCAACAGTGAACCCCCAAAATCATTATCCATACTTCCAAATTATCACCTTCTGGGAAAAACAAGAAAAAATATTAATACTCCAATCCACGTTAACCCAAGAACCTTTCACTGCATCCTATTATACATCATGATCGTCTAAACGGAAAGCAATATACAGGAACACATAGAGATGATACTAAATAAGACGCTTTAAATCTACCAAGATATTGAACTGAACAAGCATACAAGCCCAGTCTAAGAACTTACCTAGTATATAAAATTGAAAAATAAATAATAATTGTATACCAGACTTGAAGCTTCATGGATTATAGAGATCAAATTACCCAACTACTGATATAAAAGTATGTTTCCCCTCTTTACTGAAGAACCAAACGAAAAAGGAGCTAAAATAACAAATAGCAACAAGAAAAAAAAAGGCCCTAAAAAATGAATGAACAAATTAAACATCCAACAAACCTGGTTATCCATATCAGGGAACAGCGCAATGAGACGATCGAGTGCCAAAAACCGCGATGATGAAAACTGAACAGTTGATGAAGGAGAGAAGCAACGAATTCGCTTTGAAGCAGGAGGAGAAGGCGATGAGGAAGAAGGTACGGTATGATCTTCGAAAAAAGACGATCTTTTCCCGCACACTACCGCAGACATGTTGTGTGTGCAGCTCTGTGTTTTTGTTTCTATGATCGCCTTCTTCCCCCTTTATATTTCATACAGCGATTCAATTCAATCAATCAATCACAAAAGCCCCAATAGTTTCAATCAACTAGGGTTTCGCCCTCTTTTAACGCATTAATTGAATCATCAAAATCTGGGTTTCGAATCGTTTGATGCTACTTCTTCCTTCACTGAATCGATCGAATTTGAGTTATTTTGATCTTCGATTGACGACCGGATATCGATTAGGGTTTGGTTTTCTTTAAATCGATAGCGCAAGGTTATCTTGTGTTGACATTACGTTAAAGTGACTAGACTGTTACGTACGAAGTATATGACTGGCGACCGCGTGGATTTGACAACAAATGGGGGTCTTTGATTGGTGCGTGAAATGACTTGTAAAACAGTCGTAGCACTGAAGCGAGTGTCGTCTATTTTAGTTTTTATTTTCCGTTTTCAGACCCAACAACCCCAGACCATCACTTTCTTTTGTAAAAAAAGTTAGCATAGTATAACTTTATTTAATCTTATTTCATACTTTATTTTATTTTATAATATTTTTAATAAAAAAAGGAGGAACAGATAGATATATAGAGAAGAGAGGGGGAAACAATCAAGTTGAAAAACCTAAAGGGAAACCCGATCAGGTTGGAGGTGACATAACAGTGTTTCATGGCCTACCTGATGGAGAAAAAGGGTGTTCGGGTTAGGATATACAAAAGGCCATAAGTCCATAATAAAACATAGTGACACGCTCATCTGATTTACATGTATGTCATAACAACACTTGAATAATCAATTTTAAAGAATAAGAGATAATTTAATTATAATTTAATACGGTTAGTTCAGGTTCTTTGGTTGCGTTGATGATTTTCTCTTATTCATTTTACTTTAATTAGTCCGGATGTATATATACTAAACGTCGACTCATTACCTAAAGATTGTATAGATAGATTTGGTCGTAATTTTGGAGTGAAAGTTGAAAACATCGGATTTTAGACCATTTGATTTTTGGATATTAGTGGTTTGGTTTTTGTTTTCTTATTTTATTTTCTGGATTTTATATTTAACAAATAATAAATTTGAATATTTGCTCGACAAAAAATAAGATGTGATCGAACAATAACAATAGAAACACGATATTTTATTTTATTTTCAAAAAATTGATGTAAGTAATTTATTTTTTATTGCCTTAACTAATACAAATTGATATAGAATAATAATAAATGTATGTTAGTTTTTTTATATTAAGAGACGATAGATAATATTTATAGATTAAAATAACCATTATGTAAATAAACTATCATGATATTCTAAATATTAAAACTTGTAACTTTTTTTATTCAACAATGATATCATATTTAACTATTAATTTTATTATATAATATTTAATTTTAATTGTAGATGATAAAATAAATAAATATTATGTAATATATTTACGCTATTTTTAAAATTTAAGTAAAATATTTTATTTACTTCCTACTTTATCTCATATTAAAATATAATTTGAATAATGACTTGATTTATGGTCATAATTGGATTTTAATTTTGAAAAAATGAATGGCTAGAAAGAATTATTTTAACTTTGGCTAAATGAAAGGTTATGATTGTCTGATTAAATTAAAAAAATGTTAGTCTTTTATTAAAATTTAAAAATTATTAGAAGAAGATATTAAGAGAAGATATTTGAATTCATTAATAAATTTGAGTTTTTTTAATTATAAATGTTGACGTCTTTTATGTACTAAGTGTTAACCACATCGTTATCTTATCTAAATATTAAATAATAGATATTTATCAAATGTTTTATACTATTGTATAGTACATGTTTTCTAATTATAAATTTTGACTAACAAAATTGGATTTCAATTTTTACCAATTTGTATGGTTTACATTTGATAATTAAATTTTAATCTAAATCAATTGCTAGAATTATGTAACAAGTTTTATTCATATTAGTCTTTTATTGATATTAAAATATTAGATGATGGATAACCTACTTTGCAATAAACTCTTAAAATATGTAATTACTTGAATTTTCTGATTAAGGTTTTGTCTCTAGGTGAAGTTCAAACCGTTGGATTACCACCAAACCTTTAGTGACCTGACCGGAATACGTTTTGGTGGTGAAGGTGAAGTCTAATCGGCTTCCTGTTGACCGTCTTTCTACGTTGTTGTTTTATTTAAATCGGGCAATGACAGCTGACATGAAGACGAACAAACTCCATCACCACCAAGAGGAATTTATGTCAAGTCACCAAGATTTGGTAATGATTCAAATGTGAAAACTCCGGCTAAAATCCTAAAATTCAATTTTTTACTTACTTTAACATGTCATCATAAAGAGTTGTGTTCAATAAAGTCTATTTAAAAAACATAGTCCTAAAATTTTAATATTCAATCACATGTGATTCAGTATACAATCACATGTGATTTGTAAAACCATCACATGTGAATTATGAAAAATTACAAAAATGTCACTCCGCCCAAATTTTTAAAATTTAATCTAGACCATTGATATCATTGATCCAAAGGCTAAAATTAGTCCCTTAGGACTATGGATTAATTATGGACTATATTGAACATTCTTCAGTTTACCTATTTAGTTAATAAATGGGCAAACTATACCAAAATACAACGAACTTTGACCTAGCTACCATTGTATATAACAAACTTTTTTAAAAATGGGCAAAACTTCTTCAAAATACAATAAACTTTGGCTAAGCTACAAATGTATACAACCACCTTAAAGTTTTAAAATATAATACAACGAACTTGCTTATTCATCTCGTTCTATACAAACTTCCCTTTAAAAATCGGTAAACAACCGGTTACTTGATTTTTTTAATTCTTAAAAAAATATATGAAAATTTGATTCTAGGACTTGTCCAAATTTTGAAATTGGTGAAGGTTCAATGTAGCACATATGGGGTGTAAAGATTTCAAGCCCACCACCACTGTCGCTACCGCCGCCTTCAAACCACTACTACCACAATCGGTTTTTGGTTCTTGAAGGTTCGATGTGCGATTTGAAGCCCTCGGAGGTTTGATGTGTGTCTAAGCCCACCACCCGTCGCCTTCAGGTCTAATTCTTCATCTTGTTAATTTTTTATCTCGATTTAGGGTTCATGGTGTTTGACGGTCTAATTTTTCATTTGGTAACCACATTTGCTGCCAAGTTCTGGTAACCATTACCGCCGATTCTCTTGTTCAAACCACCACCAGTGCCCCCAATCTTGTTCAAACCACCGGCGCCACTGATCTAGTTAATCTTCATTTCTATATCTTTTGATTTCATGATTCTCTTGTTCATTATTTAAGGCTTTCATTTTTCTTCATTTCGGATCTATTAGTTCATGATTTAGGTTTTTAATGTTTTGGGTTTTCATTGTTCATTCTCAGATTTGCAAGTCCATGATTTAGGGTTTTTTTTATTTTTCTCGTCTGGGTTCAAGTTCGATTTCTAATTCAAGTTGGTTTCGATTCAATGAGTTGTTGTACACATCATTCTTCTTCTAGTTTAAGTAAGCATTGATCTTCATAAATATCAAGTTGAATTTCTAGATTTAAAGACACTAGGAAGATGAACTCATAATACATCAATAACAACTAATTAGAAAATAGAAAAAATAGAATAATAAAATAAAATTACCGGTAACTTGATATTCAGGTTATGTTTTGTATACAATAGGATGAATAAGCAAGTTCGTTGTTATATTTTTAAAATTTTAAAGTTGATTGTATACATTGGTAGCTTAACCAAAGTTTATTTTATTTTGAAGCAGATTGCCCTTTTAAAATTAATACAATGAACTAAGAAAATCTTACCATTGTACGCTAGAGGTGACCCAAAGAACAGATAACCGGTAAACTTTGTTATGTTTTATTTTTTATTTGTAAAGTAATTGTGTTCTAGTTCCTCTTGTTATTGTGTTCTTGAATATTCAAGTTGTTCTTCATATACAGACACTAGAATTCAAACACAAAGAAAAAAGCAAAATCTAAAGAACAGATCTGCAAATGAATCAAGAAAACCAATCTACAAATGAACCAAGAAAATCCTAACTTGCATGAAAATATGAAATCGTGAAACACAAAAAACCAAATTCGTAGAACCTCAACTCGATTGAAGCAAATGAAATTGTAAAACACAAAAACCTAAATCATGAAGACGAAGAACCCTAATAAACAATCTAAACTTGAAAACCCTAATATACATCCTAAACTTGAAGATGAAGAACTCTAATATACAAAAATCGCATGAAAAACCCTAGATCTATAAAAAAATCCCCATATCTCAAATCTTTAACCTATTTGTAACAAGCATCCCAAATCACACATGAAAACCACTTATATACAATCGAAAAAACTAGTTGTTCAAACCTTATATCAGCGGTGGCCTGGTGGTTTGAAGCAAAAATTGGCAGCGATAGGTGGATCTTGAAGTGACGGTGGTGGTGGAGGATCTTCAAGGCAACAGCGGTGGTGGTGGTAGGACTATGAAGGCAGCGATGATGGTTGTTGGACCGAAACCCATGAATGAAATCAGCAACGGTGATGGTTAGAGAAACCCACGACGGTGGTTGGACCAGAAACCCACGATAGTGGTATGGTCGGAGAAACCCACAGATGTGGTTGTACCAGAAACCCACGAACGACAATGGTGGTTTGCTATAACAGCGGCGGTGGCGGTTGTGTAGTTTACCCTTAATAAATTGGTAAATTAGTTACATCGACCTTTTTAACAAAAAAGAATATTATTCACTACCCTTAACTCTGAAAATAAATAGACAATATAGTGGAATTTAGATTTCTATTCTAACTATATTAAATCATTTATCTCAACAAAGATACGAAGTATATAATTAGCATAGACAATTAAATTGGCTAAGATAATTAAAATTCAAAACAAGTTTCAATTTCAGTATTAATCCTTTTTTTGTGTGGAACAAGCTAGCTAGGTCCGTGCATTTCGATGAGAATCAATTTAAGCACATACATCATGTTTATCTAACGAAATGTATTTTTTGTATTACGATTTTAGAATACATATTCAAGTAAATATCGTATTATGATAAAATCTATATCAACATGTAGATAAAAATTAGGCGTTCACAAATATATAAACACATTTATGCCAGATGCTATATCTTAAAAGTTTAAAAAACACATAAAATTAACTATTTAAATATTATAATAATAAATTGTAATACTCAAGTTAACCGACGGTTGAAAGAAAAATGACAAAAGGTATCGGGTGGTCTAAGGGGAAAAAAGCAAATGCATACTTCAAGGATCAAACCCCAAGTCTACTGCTTTGTTTGTTGTTTTGCTTGCCACTACACTAAATAGAAATAAATTAGGATGAAGTGTGCACAAATACAATCAACTTTGTTAAAATTGTTATTATATGCAACCAACAATATATCATACTTAAAAATTGTAACATCCAGAATTTTATTTATAAGTTAAAACGAGAAAATGTATAAAGTGATATATGAGTTATAAATGGATATATGTGTTAAG
>JAUEJL010074429.1:0-16136 GCA_032274825.1 Drosophyllum lusitanicum | reverse complement strand
GTTTCCATCAGCTTATTAAATTATGTTTTTAATCAAATAGCTTTGGTTTAAAGCTTTCTTTCGAGATTTGAAAATTGGGGCGTTACAACTGTCAATGACTCGATGTTGCGGGTGACGCTCAGACAGTATAGATGTAAAGAACTCTAGAATTTTAATGAAAACACTAACCATGTTTAGTAATAAAACTCTAGAATTTAAGAGTAACACGTATAGTAAAACAAATTATTGCTATTGCTATATCTTTTTAATAAATTCTTCTAGCTATACTCCTATTCACCGAGATCAATGTACGACAGAAAACGCACCGTAGTTAACTCATTTAACTTCCTATAATACACACATGGTACACAGGTTCACTTCGCTTATGTCGACAATACAATTAAAACGCCACCAAAAAAAACTAAGAAAAGTTTAAAAAATCACCCTTTACCTCACTCCGCGATTTATGCAGTAAGCGACTCAAAGCACGCCTTTTTGTACACTGGTTGACACGGGCAATAACAACATTTGCTACCATACACTGTAAAACTCATTCCCAGCTATCAAATATCAACAACTTGTCAAGAGATTTGGACGGCAGACGAGAGAAAAACAAGCGGATTCTGTTTGTTGAGTGTTCCTAGGAGACACTGTTTCGGATTTGGTTCTCGGCTCCTCAGGTGTTCTTTTACCAGGGGCAGGTCCCACAAAAACTTTCTTTGGCTCGATGGAAACCATGGGCACCGAGCTCTTGAGAGGTGGTGCAGGACCCATAGGTTGTGATGGACCCCCGATGAGTTGGCTAACCATTTCTAGTACCTCACCCATTTTAGGTCTCGACTTTGGGTTTCTAGACAAACACCTGTTGGCGATAATCGACAGCTTTTGAGCTGACTTCAGTGAGTACTTACCCTCGAGTCTTGAGTCAATGATTAGCCGAAATTTTTTTGAGTCTAGGTAGGGTTTGACCCATTCTAGAAGCTTCTGCTCGTTCTTGGGTCGGTTTTTATCCAATGGGCGCCTGCCAGTGATGAGTTCATACAAGAAAACCCCATAGCCCCATACGTCGCTCTTGGATGTGAGATGCCCAGTTTGGATGTACTCTGGAGCTGCGTATCACATGGTTCCTACAACCTGATGCCAAAACATCATGGAAATTCAGATATTTAAAAGCTTTATGACTCGGGGTGTTTAGTATAATGTCCAAAACGCCGTTTACTACACGAAGTGTTTGTGTGCCGGCTCAAACCGAACATATCGTTACCTAATCCAGCCCACATGACCCACCCATTTTGCCACTTATACTAAAACCCAAAACAAAGTCACATACCGCAGTAGAGACATGAGTGAGTCCTTCTTGAGGACCTAACCTAGCCATTCCAAAATCCGAAAGCTTAGCATTCCACTTCTCGTCAAGAAGAATGTTGGACGATTTGAAATCTCTAAAAATAATCTACAAGAAACCAAACTTATAAGTCTTTTAAACCAAGTCCAATTATAAACCTTCTTTTGTTTTAGGGGTGAGTTGGCATGTTTACTAACCTGAAAGTCCATATCTTCATGTAGATATGTCAAGCCACGAGCAGCATCTTGAGCAACTTTGAGTCTCATATTCCATGAGAGAGGTGCCCCAGACCTCGAACATAAATGATCCTCCACACTTTTATTAGGCATGTATTCATAGACTAACAGCCGTTGTATTCCTCTTTCATCATCTTCTGCACAGTAGCCAATTAATTTTACAAGGTTTGGATGCTCAACCACTCCAAGAACGTTCACCTCTGTTACCCACTCTTTGTGACCCTATTGCCAATAAAATTAAGATTATCAACAACACTCGTATGCAAAAGGTTTTTCCAGATATCTAACAAATAATCAAACATCTTCCTTACAGTAGGACAAAGTAAAACACTGCAATTTTAATAGAGTAGAAAGGTTTCAACTTCAAACGTTTATATGAATTTTATGATTTTCAAAAGAAGTTTTATCACAAAGTAAAAAATCGTGTCAACTACAAATGGAAATGTGGCGGTGCTATCTAACCTTGTGTTGTTTAACTTTAAATGCTCGTATTGGCTTTTTGGATTTTCAAGGACATTGGTGTGACTCAAAAGTCAATGTATGTTTCTTTTTCACATATGGTGTGCTGATACAGAACTAAGGGAATGTTTGGACTAATGGTTTGGGAATGCGGGAATAGGATTGATAGAAGGTGTTGGAGGGGTAGTACGCTCTTACGATCAGGAATTCTATCCTCAAAATCAGGGGTTCTCCATACCTACCAAAGAGGGTAGTTTTAGAAATTAATTATCATTCCCATCATCCCATGGTGCTTTGCTAGTGAACCCATACCCTTACCGATACCTCATGCAAGCCAAATGCCACCTAATTCTTAACTGTCATGAAAAGGTCAACATTTGACTTAACTACAGCAGTTTTTATAGTTCAATGTAGTTACCATAATGCTTTTTCCAATACCAAGAATATCAAAATCAAGTATGGAATAAAAGTTGACAGTCAAAAGTCAAATGTCAAGAATAAAACATAGAGAAAAGTAAGCGTGCCTGTAATCCTGTTCTGCCTAGCTGTTTCACAGCCACTTCAACCCCTTTAGCAGGATCTCGAGGGTTCTTGATGATACCCGTATAGACACACCCGAACCCTCCCTCTCCAATCTTTGCTGACCGGCTAAAGTTCTTTGTAGCTGCTTTGAGCTCAGAAAATGTGAACACTCTAAGATTACTCGGTTTTTGTGAAAAACTAGGAAAATTTGTGCTACCATTTGACTCCATGCTAAGATCAGAGACATTTTGAGAATTTAGTTCTGATCCAGATCTTCGAATATCGCGGTCTGTGAATATAGAACTAAATGACTGACCGGAAATCGATTTTGTTGGAGTTTTGGGGACTTCGCCCTTCTTTTCACTGTAAGATAACCCAAAACACCTCATAGCTTCTCAAACTTGCTCTCTAAACTGTCAAAACTGGAATAAAAGTTAATGTCAGCATAATTGTTAATAAACAGTAAAACTATAATCACGCAGGACCCATCTCATCAACAAATCCTTAAATCAACTTTCCCTGATACAAATATACAATTGTAATTTCCCGATAGGGAATTTTAATCTGAACTCCTTTAAAATCAGCTTGACAGTGAATCAAGAGATCTTGATCATACATTATAAAGGTTAGATTTTGTTCCTTTTTCATGATAAGAATAAAACCGTACTAACCTCGTTAATAAACAGTCTAATCCATAATTAATAGATGCGACATGAAATTTCCGAAGAAAATGCACAAAAATTAGGGTTTGTATTTTCTTTTTTTAAAGTCACTGAGATCAAGACCGTATTTAAACCAGCAGCTTAAGAACTTTGGAACACTTTTGTTGTTTATAACACAATCTCCCATGATAAAACAATATCACCCATGATCAAAATCTAACACAATCTCCCATGATAAAAACACAAAATTGGAGAGAAATTCGAAGAACCCAGATCGAATTAATCACAAATCTATCGTAGCCAAGTGAAAACAATAAGAAAATGAAACAAAAAAAAGGAAGAAACTGGAGAAATTGACTTACCTTTGGTCAGCTCAAAATCAATCTGTTTGCAGAAGATGACCTCAATTAAGCAACAGAAGAGAAATTGAAACACCGACGATCAAAAGAAGCTTAAGAATGAATTTAGGTAATGTTTCGCACATCACATGATTGAGGGAGGATATGAAAGGATGTGGTTTTAGGAGTGTGAAATGGGTTTGAAGTTTGTTGAGAAATTGGGAGTCCAGCGAGCGGTGGCGTAAGATTTGGGTGAGTGAAGAAGTCAATACAATAGTGGGGGAAATAAATAGAATACAATAATAAATAATAATAAATGGTAGGAAGAAGAATTAAAAAGACAAAAAAGACAAGTGACGTAAAGTGATCGGATTGGATGAATGTGCGGGGTTTCTTGGAATCTTGGTTACTCGCGTCTCGTCTTCCCTGCAACGACTGCCGCTGCCCATGGTCCCCGGCTTTATTATTTGCCATTTCTAGAAGTTCTGGTATTATAGAGAGATTTGCGTATAACAAATTTTTATTATAGATAACAAAAGGTAATTGTTTGGACAATGATAACATATGGATCAGAATAATAGTTTATAGGTTTTTAAGTGTAAAAATATCATGATTGTTATGTATGCTAAAGTTTTATTGTGTATAAATCATCTCATTATAAAGTAATTAAAACTATCGTTTTATACATCTATCTTCCTCACCTGGAGAATCATGCCGACTAATATGTCGGCTCCGCCATCACACTTGCGCTGTCTGATAGAGGATGACTTTGAATTTGACGGGCCGAATGGATTCATGACCCAACCGTAACAAAGTGAAAAAACAGACTTGAGAATCAACGTGGTAAATGCTTCAAGTATGTTGAGGGTTGGTAAGTCAGATGTACCAATTAAAATAGTCGTACAATACGAATATCATTTCATGTTGGCGTGAAGCTTCCCGTAACGACTCCTCTTACAAACAATGATGCTTATTGAGTCAAATTTTGATATTTTGAATTTGAAAATATCGGTCCAAATTGAAAATAAAACAAATTCCACATTGAAATCCTACTCCAATCCGATCTTAATCCGATTAAATTGATTTCTAACCCAATTTATCAAAAGTAAAAATTGTATTTAAAGAAAAAAAATCCAACAAATTACTATCAGAAAATTCTAAATATTCAAAGTACTTTAAATTTAAATGTATCAACTATCAACATTGATTAAATATTTGATTATTGATTAGGGCCAAAGTTCTAATATTTTATTAATAAAGGAAATTTTATTTAATTATTTTTAATGCATTACTTAATAGCATTCTAACATACTTCTGGTTCTTTAATGATTTTTAATACATACACGATCTATAAGTAGCTCTATATAACTCTAATACATTAGCAACCTCTAAAAAGATTGTACACTAGAATCAACTTCATATATATTATCTATTAATGTTTAATAATATTATCATTTTAAAAAAGAGGGGAAATCATTTTTGTAGTCAAAGAACACGGTTGCACTCATACCATCACTTAAATTAAACAACTAAATTACTAACATACCATTTATTTATGTGTGCTATGACTGCAACAACACATAATATAGATGTAGTTGACTGAATGAATGATTTCCCCTTGAATGAATAACGTAGTTTGTTTTTAAAAGAGGATATATTTCATCAAAAATATTCAAGTTGTCATATTTTGCTATTTTGTGTATTCAGCTTGAAAACTTACCATGTAGTATAACTTTCTAAAGTTACTATTTCATGTATTGGAAAACATGTTCATGTTACACGTAATTGTTAGGATTTTCGTTTATTTTTAATACAAATATATTATTATTATTATTATTATTATTATTATTATTATTATTATTATTATTATTATTATTAATGAGGTGACATATGGAGAAAAAAAGATGAACATTCATCATATGGTTCATCCAACAAAGTGATAATACGGATTCATTCAAACAGAAATCGCAAAAATACACATTTGTTCATCTTTAGAACTCAAATAGAAATCGAAGAAGATAATATAAATTTGGTCAGTGACCATGAAACACTAGAACATTTATTTTCTTCATCATGAAGAACACCATATATTGAAACAAGTATTGAAACCCTAAATCAAAACAATCAAATGAACTAGAAATTGAATACATGAAGAACGATTTGCAGATGAACCATAAATCAATAGAATTAACATATGTAAAACCCTAAACCTATTCACGAACCAGAAATTGCCATTCAAAAACAAGATGAAATCGAAACTTTCAAATTGACTAAAACCCTTGACTTGGAACCCTAACCTTAAATTACCGCTAACCCTTCAAAAACATCATGTTTGAAGTGAAAACTCGTATTTGAATCTTGACATCGATCAATGGAGATGTAAGGAACCAAATCAACGAAGCAAAAAATTGAACAAACCAAAGAAGCAAACTATAAATGCGATGAAGGCATAAATCGTAACCCATACCCACTCATAAATTGAAACCCAAGATGATGAAGAATGCATAAATCGAAACCCTAGGTTCATAACTTTTTCTCATGAACATCTTCATTTACCGGGCATCGTTTTGGATTTGAATAAAAAACACATTTGAACTTGTATATTGCCATCTATTTCATGCAATCAATAATTTTATTTTACAAATCTGGAAACAAGCACCTTTGATTTAATAATAATAAAAATATTTTTAATTTTATTTTAAATTATTTTTACATAAGAAAAACATGTCTTCATCCATATCATTGTCATGTTATTACCATCTTATCAAAACAAAATTTAAAGTTTAGAAATTTAAATACATTAAAGGCTAAGTTATTAAATTAATTACATATAATAGTAAAATGTATTAAGTTGAATATAAAACAAAAGTAGTTTATAAAAAACAAAAAATTAAAGGGCCACACGGCCCACACCTTGCAAAACATTGTATTTAATGGTTTTGAGACTATGCTAAAAAGTGGTTTTGAGCCAAGTTGACCCACTAGCACAATATAATATTCTATGAATGTTTTGACTTCCGTTTGATTTTATAATAATTTATACATAAGTTTTAAATTATAAATTACATAACAGTGCGCTACACTACCGTCAAAACTAATTTATTAGTATTTTACGCAAACAATTTTAACGTTTTTTTCTAGAAAATATAAATTTAAATAATAAGTAAAGTAGATCAATTATGTGATTTCTATAAAATTCTTTATAATTCTATATTTTAATAACAAGGGACTCAGATCCAAATTTGATGTTGCGTGATTGTAATTAAGGATTATGGCCAAGCTTCTAATAATTTTGAAGTAATTTATAATTCTATAGTTTAATTATAAGGTTATTTTTCTGATTTAAAAGTTAAAATTTAAATTTGTGGTGGTGTATATTTTTTAACAGATAAATATTTATTTTTCACAACTTTTAAAAAGGAGTGTTATTACATATGGTGATCTTTGGTATTTTTACATTCTCAAAATTGATTGTTAACTTTTGAGTTTTTTTATGCCTAAATATTTAGATTACTATTTTTGAAATTTAAGAATCGAATTAGACATCAAAACAAAACAGTGGACCATGATTTATATAATGTCATAATCTATAACCATCTGGTTGTTTCTGTACTGTTACTAAGTTATATTTTTATATATCTCTTTGGTTTATAAAAAATTATGGATTCAAATCCTTTGATCCATTGAGTTTGTTAGTTACATATTTAACCTCTATTTTCATTGTTTGGTTACCGATTTAATCTCTATAGTATAATGACCGTAAACGTGTCACATGATTAGTACTCTAAAAAGCGCGTTATGATGTCACCTAGACACAAAACGTGGCTCTCTGTTACAAAATAGTCCGATGTCTAAGTGCTAGGTGTGAAACCAAGGCGCACCTTTATACATATCAGGGTTGCGATCGTATATATTAAACTTCTACAAATTCGTGTTTAGTAAATTTCATATGTTACTATGGTATCTATCTATACAACTATATATAATTTGTATATATAGTTATAAACTATATATATTGAATTATAAAATAGATATAAAATTTTGGTCTTAAGTCCTTAAATGAACTTGCTTAAAACTAATAAAAGAACAAACAAGAAATATTATCTTTGTATTTTTCCATATTGTGAAACAGTAAGTTTTTTATAAGATATGTTCACACATAACCAAAGTATACATACACATTCTATATTCTTATTTTCTGATCCAACAGATATAACTAATGAAAACACAAATACCTTCTCTTACGTTTGATCTTCAATATCGTCGAACTTTGTTCTTCATGGGAAACTTTCCATCGATTAGTAACTGTAACTCCTTCAAGATCAACAATCGGCACAAATGGTGGGATATTATCTAGTAAAGATTCCGTTATAAGCTCATTAATCTTACCCAAAACAAGGCTCATTTTGGGTCTGAGATTTCTGTTTTTTAGCAAGCAATTCTCGGCTATAATCGCTAGTCCTTTTACTGACAGCAAAGGAAATTGACCATCGATCCTCGGGTCAACAATCTGCCTAAATTTTCCATGCCTTAAGAAGGGTTTCACCCATTCCAAAAGATTTTGCTCGTTTGTTGGGAGATCAAGATTCCTAGGGGATTTACCTGTGATCAGTACGTACAGAAAGACCCCGTAGCTCCATACATCACACTCGGTTCTTAAATGGCCTGTCCACGCGTACTCTGGATCTGCATATCCATAAGTTCCCGCAACCTGCAACACTAGTCGCAAGAATCAATCATAAGAATTGTATGTTTTGAAATCTATATCCAAGATCATTATGCGGTCCGGTGATCCATAGCACAAAATTTGCTTAGCAGGTCAAAACGAGTTTAGATCAGTACAATTCGTTAGTTTAAAAATAGTGATTAAAGCATCACAAGTATTTATGGGCCTTTTAGAGTTCTAGTTCTAGTCCATTACAACTCTTTGGCTATGTTATTTTACCCGAACTAAACAAACACAAAAGAACCCAAATCGATCCAATTTGGTCCACTTGGGCCAAAAACAAAACATGTCTTTTGAATGTTCATATATACCTTTGTTGTGACATGGGTATCTCCATCTAGAGGACCTAACCTTGCGAAACCAAAGTCCGAAAGCTTAACGTTCCATTGATCATCTAAAAGAATGTTGGACGGTTTGAAATCTCTAAAGATTACCTGCAAACACAAACGAAAACCACTAGATTCTAGGCTTCTTTCACAACATGTCAAAAACAACCTCATCTATCTATATATAGTAAAGAGAATATACAGGGCAAGGCTTTTGTTGGTGTAAATATGTCAAAGCACGAGCAGCATCTCGGGCCACTTTTAGTCTCATGGGCCACGAAAGAGGTACAATTGACTCTGATGATAACCAATCTGCTAAGCTTCCGTTAGGCATGTACTCATAAACTAAGAGTCGATGAATCCCGTCTTCATTATCTTCAGCACAGTAGCCGATTAGCTTCACAAGGTTTGGATGTTCAACATGACCAAGAACATTCACTTCCGTCACCCACTGCTTATGTCCCTATAAATATCTTTAAGCATAAGTTCCGCTTATTTTTCATAAGTCTGTTTTTTATAAACTATAAGTAACAAAATAACCAATCTTATAATAAGCCGAGCTCATAAACCAATAGTTTTTCTTGGGTTTATATATACTGTCAAGATTATATATATATATAGGAAAAGACAAAGCTTGCCTGCAATCCTCCATTGGCGAGCTTCACAGCAACCTGAATGTCATGAAATGGATATTCTGTACCTTTAATTACACCCCGATAGACGCTCCCGAATCCACCCTCTCCGATCTTTGAAGACCTGCAAAAGTTTTTGGTCGCTGTTTTGAGCTCAGCGACAGTGAAAACCCTCAGATTGTTTGGTTTGCCGGAATCTGATGTATAAGAATCTGTTATACAGGCATTGAGATCCGAACAAGCTGTATAAAAGGTTTCAATCGAAGTCGATTTTGTTTCAATTGTGGTTTCGTATTCAATCTCTTCTCCAAACGAGAAGGAGAAACATCGGCATGAAAACACCATCTTAAGTTTTTTTTACTATTCAAAGTTTGGAATTCAAATGACGAACTCTTAATTTAAAGATTTAATTTCCCTTTCAAATTTTGTCAACAAACTGGAAATATCAAAAACCTTTTTTTTGTTTTTTTTCTATCAATCGTTATTAGCTTTACTACAAGTGCGTGTGTAATGGGGTAGACTTACTTTTGGATTGGGGTGATGTCGCATTCGACGTTGGACGGTGCCGTCATCAAGGAGACGGAATCGGCAAGCGACCGTCGATCGGGGTGGCACCAGGGATCCTTTTTTCTTTTTTTTTATTTCAATACCGAAAAAAATGGTCCGGACTTACAATAAACTACTGTAAAGATTCTTAGTGTAACAGTGATAGGGAACATAAAATGATGTTCAAGTGGCACCGAAGATTCAGGCGATCGTCACATATTCATACGTTCATACTGGACCAGTATTTCATCGCAAGTACAAACAAACAAAAGAATGAGAAAATCAAATAATTTTCTGTAGTGATTGGAATTGTATAGAAACCATCACGCAAAGGTGGGGTTACTAAAAAGATGTTACGTCACGCAAGGGTGGGGACGTGGTGTGACAAAAGATATAATATACGGATTAATATGTAAATTTTCATGGCCAAGTCTAATTCAAAAACGGTATTATAGTTCAATGTATTGAGCACGACGGTCAAAAGTCTACGTGCGATAGAGAATTCCGGTCAACCGATATATGTCTTCTTTTCCACAAGAAGTTTTCGAGTAAGTTGCAAATTTGTACTTATAGTTTTGTATAATTTGCATGTTTAGCCGAGTAGTTTTAATTATTTAATATGAAATAAAAATTAATTACATTATATCAATTACACTTATGATAAATGTCAAAAACAATAGAGAAGATGTAGAAAGAAAATGAGTAAATTATAAAGATGAAGATCAAGATCGAACTGGCACTAGCAATTCTATTATAAGCTGGTTAAGCTTGTTCAAAACAAGACCCATCTTTGGGTGAAGATTTTGGTTTTTAAGCAAGCGGTTTTCGGCTAGAATGCCTGCAATCGTAGTATGAACAATCAGCCTAAAGTTTTCATCTCGTAAGAAAGGTTTCACCCATTCTAGGAGATGCTTTTCCTTTGGAGGGAGGTGATGGTTCATTGGCGATATACGCATGATGAGTACATATGGGAACACCCCATAGCTCCACACATCACACTCGATCCTTAGATGTCCGGTTCCAATATATTCTGGATCAGCATATCCATACATCACAAGAATTAATGGATCATTGAATTTTAAGGAATTTATAGCCAATTTGAGAATCTAAGAAACTTATAACGTTTATGTAATTACAAGTAAAGTAGTTTTTAGTGAGGATTGAGGAACAAAGTTTGATTTCAGCATGAAAGTCTTTCGGACTGCTAGGATGATCAACATACCGGAAAATGACAAGCTTGGGATCATGCATCCATAATATAAAGGTATGAAAATTAGGGAATTTCAACATTTAAGGTTTCTTAGTCGTTAATTATTTAACTAATCTTTTATTATGGATTTCATTTTAGATGAAACTTTATGTCTCTATAAAGGTTAAAGAGTCAACTCTAATTAATGTTCAAGATGAAGTCCAAATCTAAGAGTTTTCCAAGTCAGAATCTAAATGAATTTAAAAATACTATTTAATAATTTTATTATAAAAAAAAGCGTTCAAGCTTAACCTCCTGTCACTACAATCTCATAAGTCATAACATTAAGGTAAAAGGAATGTAGATTTAATTTGTTGGTGTATGTCAAAGCACGAGCAACATCTCGGGCCACTTTTAGTCTCATGGGCCACGAAAGAGATGCAATCGACTCGGATGATAACGAGTCTGCTAAGCTTCCGTTACGCATGTACTCATAAACTAAGAGTCGAACATCATTTTCAGCAAAATAGCCAACTAGCTTCACATTGTTTAGAAGCTCTACTTGCCCAAGAACATTCACTTTTGTCGCCCATTCTTTGTGTCTCTAACAATTTTCACATACATAGCTCATGATTTCTACAGTTTTGTACCGTATGTATTGACCTTTGAAACATGTATTCTGTTTATAGAACTTTTCATGTGCTCTATGGTATGTATTTTAGTTACATACGATAGAAAAATAATATAAGTTTAATACATATAATAGAAAATTTCATACATCTAAGTTTAATCTCTCAAAAGCATTAACAACTTTCCAGCATAGCTAACATAAAACAAAAGCTAACAACATCAGCGAACTTTTGAGTGTAAACTTTAGAGATCAAACTATTTTTAGCCCTTTTAATATTTCCATTAAGTTTCGCGCCTAGAAATCTTTAAGGACAAGGCTTTAACAAGATAAAACTTGCCTGCAAGCCACCAAGGGCAAGTTTCACAGCAACCTGAATCTCAACAAAAGGATATATACTCCAAACATTTAACCTCACCCTTATACACGCTCTCGAATCCACCCTCTCCAATCTTTGACGACTTACAGAAGTTTCTAGCTGCCGCATTGAGCTCGGCGAATGTGAAGATCCTAAGCTTGCCTCCTTTTTGAGCCAAATTCAGGATATCTAATGTACTATTAGTAGTTTAGTATCGGGTATGGACACATTGAGGTCCGAACAAGCAGTGTAAAATGTTTGAATTGAAGTTAAATTCGTATGAATTCGGGTACGTATCGTATTCGAATTCCTCTCCAAATTAAAGGGGAAGGAGAAACATCTGCAGGAAAACACCATTGTTTTGGTTTGGAAATTGCAACAAAATGAGGTCAAAGGTCAACGACTAAGATTTTAGTTCAACCCTTTGTCCCCTCCTTTTATCTCAACAAATAGATACGAGTAAACGAGCCAAACTAAAGTAATTTTAGTTGGTCTGAATTTGGAATAATCGAATTTCTTAAGTATGTGTGTGTGTATATATATATATATATATATATATATATATATCTACTAAAAAGAAAATTAAGCTACAAAAAGTAAGGAGAAATGTGAGTCATTAAATTCATAAGATAATAACTAACTTTTTTTAAATTAATTAATTAAAATCGGTTAGTTAGGGCTATATTAGCCTTTTGATTATTTATCCACCTCCTAAAATCAAGTAAACATATTTCCCACAAAAAAACACTGGTTCAAAATTCAAATGGCGATTGATCAATATATTTGGTGCACAACACGAATCATCAATTATAAAATTGATGCACATCAAGAAATCATCAATTATAAATTGATGCACGTCCTTCTAAACTCAGGTTATACACTCAACCAGTTGCAAGTTTAGGTGAACCCAGAAATTTGATGAATGATATTCATCAAAAAATATGATACACAATACGAAATTCTCAACCTAGTATTGATGCACATATAATCTATTTTAAATAGGTTACAAAAACAATACAAATATAAACTTTATATGGGGAATTTTCATCCAAGAAACTACTTTTTAATTGATGCACACCTAATAAGAGAATACTTTTTATGAAGCTTGATATACATGATGAAACAAAAATAAGATACATGATGAATAATGAACACCGATGAACGTTAGTACATGATGAATACATACAGACATCACACAAAAAAACTTTTAATATCCACTAAATTTTATTTTCACATTCAGTATCTCACCTAAAAGCAACTTTCACCATAAAATGAAGGTGAAGATCAAAAAAATTTCTAAGAAAAGATGAAAATGAGATATGAGATTGAACAATAATAGATCTATGATTCAACACTGTAAATTCGTCTTATGAACAAAAATCAATAGAAATGTTATCACATAATACAACAAGAAGATTACCAAAAAATCTAATAATCCATATGGTTTTGATACACATATGAGATTATTTCTTCTAGACATCATTCTGCAACAGAGGCGGCGACTTCACAGAGGCGGCAACGGCTTCACAAGTGACGGTGGTGGTTGGCAACAGCAAAACATGTGGGTTTTGTGTAGGTTTCATGCCTCGACTTCACAGATATGGCGACGGATTTACATGTGGCGGTGGTGGTTGGCGACTTCACAGAGGCGGCGACTTCATAGGGTCGGCGGCTTCACCTGTTGGGTTTCGCGACAAATACCATGGAGGAGGCGGAGGGGAAGACCACAGAGAGGAACGACGGTTCTAGGGTTAATGTGTGAATGAGGAATAGAGAGTTTAGAGGAGATACTGATAGTTTTGAGAAGGGTCCTCACGTGCAGAGAAAAATCAGGAAAGAGGATACATCAAATACCATTAATACCCTTTAACTAATAGTGTCATGTGTCAAACTCACGTTTCTCCTTACATTTTTTACCTTAAACCTCTTTTTATTTGAACATAAGTCTCTCTCTCTCTCTCTATATAAAGAGAGAGAGAGAGAGAGAGTTAGGATCAAATGAGAACATTTTTAAAATTAGAACAGAGAGAACACTTTTTAGGCCTTTAATTTTGTTGATCATATGGTTTAAAAACTATTACGTTTTTTTCTTTGATTTCATTAATCGTATGGTTTTAAAACTGCCACATTTTTTATTATCTGTTTGACTATATACCTGATGCATCAATGCATACAAAAGTGTTTATCTATATGCATCAATGCATACAAATCTTTAAACTGTTAATATTATAGAAATAATTTTGATTTTAATATTTAGTATGTAAACTTGACTTTTGGGTAGTTATAGGTGAACATGAACGTAAAGAAAAAAATGCTAAATTACAAGCTTACCCATGTTCTCACTGTTGTGCATCTTAAAAGAGTTCTCTCTTGAACCTCACCCTATATATATATATAGGAAAGGGTTCAAACGATAACTGTATTTCGTACGAAAACTGCGAGAACCAATCTTAACCCTTAATTAAACTTAATCAATGGCTAAGATTTTTTGGCGGCTCATTAATGCATCATTAATGACTCATTAATGCTTCATTAATGACTCATTAATGGATCATTATCATTAATGAAGCATTAATGACGCATTAATGAAGGTTATTTCGAGAAAATCAAGACTCACAAATTAATGACGGCTCATCCTGACGCAATTCATGGTTGGGTAAATATATAAATTACCAAAATACCCCTATTAATGAGTCATTAATGACGTTAAAAATAGTTCTCGTACGAAAAACAGTTCTCCTTTGAACTTTTGCCTATATATATATATATATATATATATTGAAAAGTTCATTTGAAAACCGTTTTTATTGCAAGAACCGCGAGAACCAATCTTAGCCGTCCAATTCCCCCTCCTTCAATTGTATTGCCCACCCATGAATTCTTTACATGCACCTTGCCAAACTCAATCCCCCCCACGCTCATCATCCATGAATTCCACTTATCAATTGAACGGCTAAGATTGGTTCTCACGGTTTTCACAATGATAATAGTTCTCAAATGAACCCTCCCATATATATATATATAAATTGGATTAATATAGGTCATATGCTTAAACATAGATCCCAAATGTCAAATCTAGACCATTAGATTTTTTAAATTAGTGGCCAAGATCTAATAATGGCATTATTGTAATTAATTAAACAATTATAAGATGTAATTATAGAAGGAATGGTATTTTGAGAATCCCCCTTCTCATAATCACGCCCCTTCCTTTTTTTCCCTCTAAGTCTTGTCCAGCCGAAAATGATAACATTTTTTCAGTTGAAAATGATAACATTTTCTTGTAGAAAATGATAATTTTTCCAGATAAAAATAATAACAATATACAACATTCTAAATGATAAATTATTTAGATGAAAATTATAAAAATAGACTCCTTCCATCCAAAAATGATATAAATACACATGTTTCCATATGAAAATAATAACAATTTTTAGTTGAAATGATAACATTTTCAAGATGAAAATGATAACAATATTAGGGGTGTTCACAGGGCGGGGTGGGACGAGAAGTAGTTTTTTGTAAACCGCCACTACGGGGCGGGTATCTAGTTTTAGGAACCGAAACCGAACTGTCAACAGCGGGTACCCGAAGGGCGACGGGTATCCACGGTTCGTGTCATGATTACCTTAAAATTGAGCTACTTTTCATTTTTGTAGTTTTCAACAAGTTCAAATTCATAATAAAACAACAAAACAATTATAAAAACAGGTCAACAATAATGAATAAATCACGGGTTTTACTATCGAAAATGATAAAAATTCACATGATTCAAAATAATAACATTTTTGTATCATTTTCATATGGTTTGCATTTTTAAAATAAAATGTTCAGAAATATGGGAAAAGTTGTCTTGTTTGAAAGAGGATTAAAAAATGAGTAGATTGATATAATTTTTTTACTCAAATTCTTAAAATTAAAATAGTTCCAGCTATTTAAAGATTTAAGGAGTAGAAAATAAAATAAAAAAAAGTTGTGGGTTTATTGTTTGAGGCGCGTGACTTCAATTTTGGAATTGTCAATTACTATTTTGTCCTTTTAAATGAATGACTGAGATTTGGTCTTTGAGATCTATGTTTAAGGGTTGGGCTATATGAAACCTTACACTATATATATATATGGGAGGGTTCATTTGAGAACCGTTTTTATTACGAGACCCAATCTTAGCCGTTCATTTTGAATAATGGAAT
>JAUEJL010074418.1:0-16136 GCA_032274825.1 Drosophyllum lusitanicum | reverse complement strand
AACCAAACCGAAATCCATAGTAATTATTCGGTTTTGATCCAATCCAATCCAAAAATCCGAAATATCCGAACCAAATAATCTGATCCAAAATTTTTGGTTCGGTAATTCGGTTTTATCCGATCAGTGAACACCGCTAGTTACGGAACCCAACCCATGTATACCTTTGTTGTAGTGTATTTAGGAAGTTTCATATCCATCAATAAATAGTGTATAGGTTTATGATATTGCTAATGTAATGTTGTGTATTTGTTTATGGCCTCTTGAAACCTATCCAATTTATGGATCATTATTAATTTTAGAATGAGTTAGGCATCTAATATTAGTGTTGTTCCAGCATTCCAACAATTAATGTGGTAAGTGGAATTTTCTTATATAAAATTTATATAAAAAAATTTGATTATCAAATTTAAGTCATTTATTTTTGTAAAACGTGAAATCTAATTTGAATTTTTCTTGGTTAAATATTGGATTCGGTTTACTTTAATTTGCATCAAAATTATTAAAGAGAAATTTATATATACCCTTTTTAAAACTTAAAATTATCGTATTTGTTCATCTTAATCTATAAATATCTTGTATACCTTTAATAACATTTTAAAATAAAAAATAATCGATCAACCTTAGTAACTCGATGTGGAGACTAGCTGGGTGACAAAAGAAAAGAGGCAATTGACAATATGGTCTCTTCTATATCTCATTTGAAAACACTGGAATAGCATTGTATTTGAACAAAATGAGGAAAAAGTAATCCAATTGAAAGTTGAGTTTCAATGCCCTGTATTTACGTGGATTGTCGATAGAAGTTCGAAATGGGAGGTCATATATCTTTCTACTTATTCTCCTGCTCATAAGATTAAGACAAGTGTCTAAATCAAAGGAGGAGATGAAATAAAGAAAAAGAACTAGTGGAATCTATATGTCATTATTTAATCAGTAGAAGGATGAAACAAGAATATTAAGTAGGACATATAACATTCCTTCGGATTATATTGGTCTCAATGGCTATCAAGTCCAAGCATGGGTTTGAGACCTATAACGTGCCTAAAAAGACATGACTTATAATAGATATATGTGTGTCTAGCTAGGCATTAATAACCTGCGCCAAACATTACAACCAAGCTTCGAACCATGTCATAATCAAGTCTCGAACCTTGACAGAACCATGAAAAGGGTTTTAGAGCATTTCAAAAATAGCACACTTACCTAATCATTTGACAAGCAATATGAAGACCATGCAAAAACAAAGACATGCGATTTCAAACATGGACTAATCCAGAATATTAGCATAATTCGGAAGATGACGGGAATGACATGTAAGTTTGTAAGATCACTCGTAGTCATGACATGCATGACTGCCACGAGTTCGCAACTGACTGTCACATCAGTTTTTCCAATCTATGACTAACCTATGATTAAACAGTCATAGTCATGATTGCCACAAGTTCACAACTGACTGTCACTATCATTACTGGATCCACATAATATTAATTTATATCAATATGATTGGTTGAAAATAATTAAAAAAACAAGAAAATAAGAAACAAACAACTGAACTTGTCATCACGACGACGAGGCGCCGAATGACGAGCCACACGACGAACCACCATAATCGATAACGAGGGAATAACATGGTGACGTGCTCGTCATGGTGGCTCATGACGAGCCCACTTCAAGTGTTCTAAATAAGTATCACCCATTCACCCCTATGGCCTTCGCACAGTCAAATCAACTGCAAGTAAGGTACCTTTGTTTATTGAGAGGTTTTATATCTTATTAGATGTGACTTATAATTAGCTCAACGTGAACGTAAATCGTCGGGATTTTGAATTTCAAATTGGTGGTTTGGTGGTTGCATGCGTACGTACTAGGTACTAGGTGAGGTTTGAATTTTGAATTTGGTTATCTCATTTCTTAGATACGGCCGAGAATTCAGAAGTGTTGGTGCTTATCTCATGTACGTGGTTTTATCGTTTAATTAGTTTAGGATTTCTAGTTTGTGTCTTTAAATATCATAGCTAGGTTTCATTTAACCTATGCACTTTTGAGGTAACATCTATGTAAACACTTTAGTCATAATAAAGAAGTCTCTGGTTCCTGTCCGTGGACGTAGGTCGTGACTCTGACCGAACCACGTTATATTCTCGTGTTTGTTTATCTTGTTTGTTATCCGCGTCTTCTAAACAGGTTCTTGTTAAGGTTTCAAGTTCGATCCTTTCAAGGTGCTGATCCAATTCCTTACATATCCGTCTACTAAAAATTTCTACTTATCCTTTTACTCACAAACACTTGGATGAGATAATGATAGATAATAAGTGTATTACACGTGTCAATTATTGAGTAGGTAGAAACATGAAGGAGGAAGATAAGCTAAGAGGAAACTACAAATCCTTCGGACCCCCTCAATTGCGAATTCAACCCCTTCCTAGCTCCTAACTAGCAATCTCTCTCCTCTTTCTCTCTCCATCTCTCTACCTCTTTAAGGTTTTTAAAAAAAAATAGAGAAGGGTACGCTGGGACTTGGGAGGGATGGGTGTGAGGTCAAAGGGTTAGGAAAAGGATGAAGATGAGGATGATTTGGCGCTGATGTGCCAAGAGGGATAGGAGGGCTGTGAAGAACGGCCGCGGATAGCCTAAGTGTAGCCCTTAAAGTCGATAACCCATTTGAAGGCCATGTGGGAACATCGACTAACAATGGGAAATGCCACACACGCGGTTTCTACCAGCACATTACACATGAACAATATGCATCTTAAGTTGAGTATTTGCAACCCTCATATCTCATCACTCCCACCACATCGTCATATTATATTTCCATTCAAGCCACCGTTTAGCAATGTTGTGATCACTCCTTATCACACCAAATTATGAAGCCACTTATTACAACCTCCACCCACATAGTATTGGAGTGGACATCTTTGACGACTATTGCATGGTCATCCGCTACTCACGCTGGAGTCTATCAACACCGTATTATATATAGGTGATATAGATAGTAATTTGATTTTCTAGAATCTCTATGCCTCTTATGGTTCAACTAGTTTCATAGTTTGTGTGTAAAAATGTCCAGCACATGAGTCACCTTGGCCTGCAAAAATTAGTAAATTGGGTATCATGTTATCAAGAATCAAGCTTAGTTTTCTAGACCAACCCAAACCAAAATGCCAATTCATGACTTGAGTCTTGATGTCAAACTTGAGTTTTGGACAAATATTAGTAAATTGGGTATCAACTATCAAGTCATCAAGTATCAAGCTTAGTTTTATACTTTTATGGACTAGACTAAACAGGCCCAACCCAAACCAGAATGCTGATTCGTTGTCAAACTTGAGTTTTGGAATTTGGACAAATATTAGTAAATTGAGTATCAAGTTTATCATCCATCTTGTTATTTTACTTTCATTCAAGATAACTACATTTAACTTTTAAAAAAAAAAGACAGTTATGATTTGCTAGTTTTTCTATTTTATTTCTAATTAAATATCATTTTTGTAACTTTTACAAGTCAATATATAATATTAAAAAGGATATTTTCGTGATTAGACGTTGTATTGGCTACACATATGATAAAGTATGCCTTTTTATTATTAAGGAAAATAATTTTAAGACGGAAAAATAATAATAATTTTGTTAAAAGAAAAACAACTAGCTAACAACGACTGCTTTGGAGCACACTCTGTATTTAGTTCGACCACAATTTTTATATAAGAGGCATTTTTTAACAGATACGTGATCATTGTTTCTTTCCATGTCTATATAAGGAAACATCTCAATAAAATACTTGCAAATCAAGATCAACGGATACAATATGTCATGAATACTTCCCTCCTAAAAATGTTCATTCGTTTTCAAAAAGTTGCTACTATTTAAAATCCTTTTTAGTATTGTATATTACCTAAGCTAGACCAGTATAGTATGTTATAATACGAAAACATAGAGAGAGCCGTAGAAAGAACAAACCAGAGAGGGAGAGTGACCGGACCTTTGCCGGAATTTGCAGGGGAATCCGGCGGCTTAGGGGAAGTGGATTGGGGGGAGAGAGAGAGGAGAATGGTTGTTTGTTATAGCCTTAGAGGGAATGGAGAGAGAGAAAGGGGTATTTGGGTAATAAGATGTATTAATATTTTAAGTTTTAAATATATATTTAAGAATGCTTTAGAATTAAAAAAAGAATAATTAAAAGGGCTAAGGGTATTTCTGTACTTTTAATTGTATCTGGAATCTTGACTAACATTAAAACAAATTGCTTAACACAAGAACAATTGTTGTAAATTTAGGGGTAATCATGGTGTCGGATTGTTACCGACAAATATCGGTATCAATTTTACCGAGTACCAAATTTGGTCCAAAGACGGTACCGAATACCGTACTGAGTATTCATATATGGTACTAGTACTGATATGGGGTATCTGTTTTACCTAGTCGGTTCGGTATTAGTCCCGAATACCGAGTACTAATTTAGCAATATTCTAAGTATCGAGTACCAAATCGAAAAATCTAACTTGATACCGGTTCTGATATGGTATCACTCAGTATTTTCTATACCCACACATTCACCTTAATTGAAAATTTTAAAGTTAAATAATTATTGATAAGAATTAATTTGGTAAACCGGATGTAATTAACTTTACAAATTACCAAAAGCTAACACGGACAGGTCTACGAAAAATGAATGAAGTGACGGCCTTGCAAGCAATATATACCCGACCCGAACCATACCCTTCCAAAAACCCTCCTTGTGTCATCGGCTCGGAACTGCGAATGATGCAGAAAAATTTATTGATTTGGGGTCTCAATTTCCTCTGTTCTAGAACTTCCTCCTTCAAAGCAGCAAACCCTAATTTCAAGTCATCCTACTCACTAGTTTCGTTTAATTTTCACCACTTTTATAATTCAAAATCCGAATCGTCACTTGGAAACCCCAATTCTCAATTTTCCGATAACGAGACTAAGAATGACAGTCCCGCCAATGTTGAGGACGTCAGTAGTGCAGGTAATTTGAGAACGCCATTTGTTTCTATTTGAATTAAGTCTGTAACTTAATTATTTAAATTGTATTTATGTAGTAGAGTTTGTTGCCAGTAGTTGTGAAATTTAGGTTGAATCCCATTTTTGGTTGAGTAATACCTTGATCCCTCCATGTTGCGCTTACTAAGGTTTTATGCACATAACTTCCCTTAAGAACAATTGCAACTGCAGCTGTATAAAAGAATGGAGAATATTGTGAAAAGTCCTTTTTTTTCCTTTTCTTGGTTTGAATTTTTAGGGCAATGCTTATATATTTCTTGTTACTTATGATTAGATTTACTGGCTTCAAATATTTTGAAGTTTGATATATATTGAGGTTGGAATATCCATTATATTCGAGCTATTCACTTGACTTTATGTATAACTGCATACCGGGGTCTTTTTTCTAAGTAGAGCTGTAGTCTTATACAAATGTCACTCCTTATTTCATCTTGGAAGGGTGTTCTATAGTATCAGATTTAGGAAATGCCGGGAGTCCAAAACAAGTATAACCTTCACCATAATACGAGTATTTAGAGTTTTAAACCTATATCCAAGTTAAATTTGCATTTGCTCTAGATGGGTTTTGTGTTTTTGAAGTTATTTGTTATCTCATCGAGTTGCTAGTCTTAGAAAAGATGTCTCTTTATATAAGCAACCAAACAGTCATATAACGATGAATCATACATTCAAAATATTTTCAAGTATCGTCAGTGTAGTTCTCAAGATGATCATCAAAACAGAGCTTGAAAACTAATTAGGATAAAATTTTAAAAGTTTTAAACAATGCTTGCTTATTAAAACAACAAAATAACATCTGTAGGACTAAATGGCTACATAAACAAGTAACTCTACACTTCAATCATCAAATTGATTGTGGAGTTCTTGGAATTGCAAGTGAATGATTATGAAAATTACTTCAACTTAAAAATGTTGAAGGTTTCTTGTGTGTTGTTGGTGATAGTTTATACTTCTAGATTGGCTTCATAAGTGTCATTTGGAAGAGAAGGATTAATCAGCACCACATTATGGTATCATGACATAGGATTTTTTTCTTAAATGTTAAAACTTCTTGATAGGATTGAATTGTATATTTGTTTCGTGATATCTGAGTTTATTTCTATTAATTTGAGATGTTTGTACTCATTCTAAGTTCAGGTTCAGATTTTCTGAGATTAATTTGGGTAGGTGGGTGTCAACTAAAATTTGAATGAAGTTATTCTATTACAAAAAAAAAAAGATCTCAAAAGAGAGTAAATATGATAACAACATTAAATTAAAGTATATACATATATCATAATAAGAACCATTTACATGATAGAGGTTAAAAATGAAATACATCAATGTAATACCATCCTTTTAGATATGGTGTAATAGACTTGGTAATTTTAATTTTTAATCCATTTATATGAAACAGGGTCAAATGAGATACACAACTTAGCTACCAAGGAAACAAGTTATATGGGTTTAAAGTTTTCTAAAGTGTTTTTATATGTCTACAAACTATTTAATTGTTTAAATTAAGAAAAATATATTTCTTATCTTCAATAATATCGTTCTGATCGTATGTAATACATTGCTTATTTGTAAAATTTGGAAAATGGACAAAAACCTGTTAGTGATTCAACCCAGCCAGACACCCGGACCTGTTTTGACCTATTACTTAACCTCTGTGTGTGCTGGGCCCGCTTTTCTACCTTTGTGTAGCAATATTTAAGGTACACTTTTATATCATTTTAGCGTACACTTTTATATCGTTTTAGCGCATAAGCGCATTACTTGAATAGTATTCACAAAACTCGCGGATCTACAATGGGCATTTGTATGTAGATGTCTCCTTTTTAACACCGTGTGTCATATTAGACGCCTCAAATTATATCCTTCCCAAAATATACATATGTACATACTTAGATGCGAAATAACTTTGGTTGAAATAATTCCATATCTAACGTTTCAACTTTTTATGACAGAGCTTAAAACACAAATAGACAAGTTTTACAAGGGTGATTTTGATTCAATACCAACAATTTTCGAATCAATTTTGAAAAGGAAGTTAGCAGGAAAACATCAAGATTCAGATGACGAATTGATGAATGATCTTCGAGAAGATCACACAGGTGAAGTTTGTGATGAAGATTTTGATTTAAGCTCAAATTCAGACACAGATTCAGATTCAGATAAATAAGTCGGTCGTAAGAGAACGGTATGACAGCATGCAACTCATGTTTTGGCTTAACATAGTTTTAAAGTAATTTATAAATGCATATCATGCTTCTAAATTTTGATATTATTGCAGAGAAACTAGTATATGCTATTATAATTCTTAAATGTCTCGATCAAAACTTTGAGAAGCTATGCTTTTTCTCGTGTTTGTGAGACCTCAAGACTTTGATGCTTGCAACCCTATTTGTCTGCATAAAATTTTGTACTGCTTTTCTTAACAAAATTTGTGGATAGTTGCATAAGGTCCAATGTTACATTTTTAGTTTATTATGCAGATTTTATTATGCTATCTTGGTGCCTTAACTAGATGATTTTTACGATCACGAGAAAACTTGAATGGTTAAATCCATTCGACACTCATGATGAGTATTTAGAGAAAAATACTGTCAAGCATTTCAAGTGGAACGCTGTGAATCTTAGGTTGTATGTAAAAATAGAACACACCATGGGAAGATGTGAGGTTTTGTCCATTGAAATTGCTTTCTTGTAGCATTGTGGGTTCATTTTGCTGAATTTTTTTCGGTCGCACTTTTAGTGTAATCACTCCTATTTTATACCATTTTCGTTCGTTCTTGGTTAACATTAACAGGAACTATAGTCGAAAGGACAGTTTTAAACCAATAGTCTTTCCAAGGCATACAAGCATCCTTTATGTTATTTATTTATTTGTTAAAAGAGAAAAAAGGATCATTTGACTTGCAAAAGAGAAAAAAGATGATAATTTTGTTTGATTGATATTTTTTGGGTCACCACATGGAGATTTGATTCCTTGATATTCTTTTTTGTAAAAGTGATTGTATACCAAATAAAATTTTCTTGAATCGAGTGGGAATGTTGAACTCTTTTGGTCATTAGTGAATATGTATTAAGTTGGTGTTTTGTAAGATGTTTCCTAGTGAATGGAGAATTTGGACTTGGAATCTAAGGTTTTTTTCGTTAATGAAGATAATTGTTCATCACTAAACTTAGAACATTTTTGGCTTGTTTTTTTGTTAATTTTAGGTTGTTCATTATTAAACATATAGGTTTCTTATCAAAATATCAACAAGTTTAATTGTTTATGGTCACTAACAAACATCGGAAAAAACTTACAAATAAAAAAAAAGGCCGGAGAAAATTAATTTGGAAGGAAAACAGGAAAATAGAAATTTAATTTGGAAATGAAAATTATTGTTTAAAAACGTACATGTTAAAAAAGGAAAGAACAAAATTAGTTTGAAAATTAAAATTAAGTTTACTGTAATACCCTTTCTAATTAAATAAAAATAAAAATGAGATTTATATAAACCATTAGATCAAAACTTAGTCAAAAGTTAAAAATGTTTCTTGTACTTTTCGTAAATAAAACACTTTTTGTATGAACCATCTCCTATCTTTAATCTTTATCTTTTCTTTAATCTTTATTAAAAGAATAGGCCTATGACATTATCAAATTATTTTTAGAATATTAAAAATTCTAAACATGAAATTTAAAATTAATTTCAAGATGTATAGTTCATACTTTAAAACTAGAAAGCACCACGAAATTGAACATAAAACTAACATGCATACATTTCTTTTTTTTTTCTTTTCAATAAAATAAATAAAACAAGCGCAATAATAAATCTAAAAATATAAATAAAATATTTAAAACACTTAACCAACAATAAATCAGAATATTTTTATCATATTTAATATATATTAAAATAATAGGCTTATGATATTATTAATTTGGAATATTTTTTTACCAATTAGTCCTTTATTTTAAAATGGTTTCAAATTATTCTTGAAATTTTTTCAACTAATCATCCCTATTTATTGCCTAAAATGATTGACACCTATCATATCAGTACAAATCTATGAGTATATATATATATATATATATATATAGGGTAGGGATATTATAAGAGGGAATAATCATAAGAGGTGTAAGAGTGATTATCAACCATTGGATTTCATGGAAAGTCAACACAAAAAAGTCAAAAACTGATTATTAATAATTGTCAATTTAATAAGGCTTAAGGGTAAATTGGGGAATGAAAAAAACAATCAGCTCCTATCATCCTAAAATCACGTTAGCTCATTAATTAGGAATTAAAAAAAACAACCGAGCTCATATCATCTTAAATTGGGAAACTAATTGAATGCTAGCATTCATCAAATTTCAAAAGAAAGTCCTAAAATTGTAATGGAAAAAACATGTGTAAAAATGATGAAACCCTTTTGATACATTTTGCATAAAAATGATGAACACCTTAGATGAAACACAGTTCTATGAACAGCTAGATTTTAATAAACAAAAATTAATTCACATTCATATCTAGTATCCTTCAAGAAAAAAATTGATACCCCTCTTCCAACTAGTATATAATTGTAAAAAAAAGCTCCTGAGTCGATCACAAAATAAAACTTGCATAGTCGGTACATCATAAAGACATAAATTGATGAAACTAGAAGCTCATACATTTGATGAAACAAGAAGCTCATACATTTGAAATTCACAACCCCTGATGTATAAGAATTTTGATGAATAAATATAACTGATGAACCAAAAATTGCTTGAAAATTTTAACAAGTTAATAGAAACAACAGCAATACATAGGCATGCCTTCTATTGTGAGATGATGATTTCCATACCCAATAGCCTGGATCGAACAAAAAGATGACGATTTGAACTCGTATTGAGTACTGACTTTGAGAATTGAGATGATGATGAACAAAAAACAGAAAATTTGATGTACAAAAACTAAAAAGATTCTCAAAACTCAAACTTTTATTGCTTCTTCACCTAAAATTTGATTTTTTCATTACTTCCCTAACCAAAAGACTTGGTGGTGGATCTGATTCAATCGGTCAAAGAAAAAAACGGATGAACAAAAATGTTTCAAACATCATTTACATACTACAAACCATACACTTTAACAAACCCATATATAATCTGGAAAACTTTTCATTCATCAAAAAACCCATACATAATCTGGAGTTCTTGAAGTAAAACAACCATTGTAGTTGCCTAATATTTCTCATTCTGTAATCCTTCGTAGATCCAAGAAATTGTAGTTACACTTTGCTTTTGAATTTTTTTAATTTAAGGCACCTTTAGTAGTCAAGATCCAACGAGAGGAGAGAGACACTCAGTTTCTTTTGTGAGTGATGATTTATCAGAGAGAAAACAAGGAAGTCAGTTACCATTTTTAGTGTAAATTATTAAATAAATATTTTTTTATACTGATAAAATGACTGTTATACCCCTTTGTCAAAAATGTCATGTGTCAAGCTCTCAATCCCTTTTACCCATCTTACATCAAAACAACTCTTACTTGATCCTAACTATATATATATATGGTGAGGTTATACATAGAACCTTGTTTATTTATAGAACATAAAAAACAAACTGATGATAACACGTGACATCAAGAGTAAGGACAAAACTGGAAAAAGAATTACAAATTAATACTCATGCCACTCTCTCTCATTCAACCTCCAAACTTCCATTTTTAAAAAAATAAATCCTACTAAACATCCAAATTATCATAATATATTCATGTTTAAGAATTTTAGCAAAAAAAAAAAATACCATTAGATTCAGTTTTTTATTCTCTTTAATTCAAGACCAGAATTGAAATGTTTTCTAATTTTGTTTTTTTACGAAAATGCAAACTGTTTGACGAAAATGCAAATGCTGCCGAAAATGAAAAAAAGAACAGATAACAAAAATGCAAATTGTTTAAAAAAAATACAAAATTCAAAATGCAACCAACATAAAAGAAGATAACAAAAATGCAAAAAAGTATTAAGTCATTAACATGTAAATAGCCAAATGATTTACATTTTGGTTCTCATTTTACATTTTCGGAAGATGGAGCCATAAATAGGATCAAAACAGAATTTCATATTTACCCTCAATTAAGCAATTACCTAATATAAATTTCATATAATTTACAAAATTGTCACCTTCAAATCTTAACAATTAATTTAGATGATCCAATGGTCCAGATTTGTTTTTAGGTTCTATGATTAAGAATAGGTTCTTTATTGATCCTATATATATATATTATATTTCTTTTTTTTCTAATATTCATTGCTACTGTCTAAAATTTTAAAAGAATGAATTGAGTGGAGGCTGACGTCTTTAAAAGATGAGGCACAACTCACAAGCAAGGGATTGGACTTAGGTGGATAGCATTTTAGAATATTTTTATTCTTTTCTTGTATATCTCTTTTTTCTAATATTTATTTATTTCTCCTGGTTGCTGATGTCAAATACGAGACCAGCAATAAGTACAAAGTACAGGTGTAATCGAGTTACGATGTCTGACTTTTGTTTCAAAACCAAAAATTACGAGAGAAGCTCCTCACCCTTATTAAACATAACCCTTTCTTCCCACGTCCATTGTACGCAACACACCTTTTCGTTTGGCAGCCTTACCTCTAAGAAGCCATTTATTCGTATACAACAGCCAGCTCCCCTCTACAAATGAATTGCCCTTGCTTGACAAAGATTTGTATCTATCAACCTAATGCGAGTCTAATCCCATCTAGGGTTTCGATCTTCGGTTTTGGTAGGTTTGATGAATCATACTAAATTGATGTACGTTTGGATTTTTATTGTTTCCCGAGCTGAGAAAGTAATATGTTATTCCTTACAGCCACGAAGCGTTCTTCTACTTCAGCACCTCCGTCCAAAAGAAGATGGGATCAATGTTGTCTCGTGTAAGATCAAGGTACGTAACTATATTTTTCGGAACTTAGACTGCTCCTCCTCCTGGCTTTGTTTATTGAATACTTATGACAATAAGTTTTGCTTAGATCTTGGTGATCGAGTATTAATTAGGTTTTTTTATTTATTGCAAATTTATGTCGTATTAGAGGGAAAATAACATTGGTGTTACTGTGTTAATTAACCATGAAATCCGTGACGGATCCAGAAAATCTTGGCGATGGGGGCACCATTTATAAGGACTTGATGGATGGTGTATTAAAACAAGCAAAAAAAAAATTACATGTTAAAACAGGTCGGGTCGTATTGACATGAATTTTGAACTAAAACCCTATATAAATGTCAAACTGAAACCTTAATTAGCTAATATAACTAACATTGTTAATTATACTCATTCAGTAAAACCCAAAAATCTTAAATCTTCTATTTGCTACTAATTTCATTAGTATTTTGTTACCCCAATTATGAAAATTTCTAATAAAGAACTGCAATTTACATGCTAATATGCTCAAATCATCAACAACTAATAATCATTTGATCATAATATCATATCATATTTGTAATAGAAATTAATGAGTAACCTAGTAACTTACTAACCCTAATTCCTAAAGCCAAAAGCAAAAAAATAAGCCCAAGATCTGAAGTTCACGCCTAACAAGTAACCATTTAATCATTTAACACTAAATAGGAAATCTAAAATTAACAACCACGGATGTATGAATCGACAGAGGGGAGGGCCTTTTGGGTTTCATGTATTTAGCAGGGGATGGTTGGGGGCCTCTTGCATTATGCCTTGTCTAGACTTGTGTATTTTTTTGCTAAGCTCAGTATATATGTGTAGCCTTTGAAAAGTCTTTGGGGCCCTTCACCCCCTATTGGTACGCTGGATCCGCCAGTGCACCTATGACCTCACTATACACCTCTCCACCGCCTACGATGCCACCATCCTTACCCTCTCCGCCTCACTCTAACACCTATCCTCCACTCCGGGTCTCTCTAACGCGGCAACGCCTTTGACGTCAGATCTACCTCTGCCTCTCTATAACGCTACCTTCGTTGCATAGGTGATGTTTTGGGTGTGAACAACGAACGAATTGTTTTGTTAGTACGATTATTATAACTAGTTTAACGTCTTGTGTAAAAACACGAGAGATAATTAAAGTAAATTTTAAATGTTTATGGTGTATAGAGTACTAATATATATAGTAAAACAATTATAAAGCATACACATGGATATAAAATCTCATAAAAAGAGGTAAATTTATTAGAAATCAGAAATTCATACGTAATATCATTGTTATTTTTTTGTAGAACCTCTTTGTATTCAAATTTAAACCTTTTAATTTAATCCAATTGATATATGTATTTATATAAACTACTACAAAAATAGATAAATGTGTCTACTAAATGATTTGAATAAATATTTTTATTAAGATGTTAAAGTGTTAACAAACTAAATCATAAATGACATTCCAAGAAACAACTCATTCGTAAGTTATTCTAAGGAAATAAAAGAGGATGATTTGTGAAAAAAAGAACTAAAAAAAAAGAACAATAACATCATAATATATTAGAGATATATGATTGTTGTGATTTTTAGATCATGTTAAATAGCCATTGATATTGCATTTATTGTATATAGAAGTAGTATTAAATCTTGTCGGCACATAATAGTTATCATGTGTTATAATTTGTTAGAAGGTTTAAGTAAAGAATTTGTTTTTTATTTTTCTTATATAAATCATGTTAAATAGGGTCATCTACGAGTTATCGTGTTCATGTCGACAAGTTTCATGTCAATTTTTGGATCAACCTGTTTCTAGCCCAATATTTTGCTTCGTCTCGTGATTGTATCGACGTAGGTTGTGTTCGGTTTAGGTTGGGTTTTACGCCACAACAAGATTTGACGGCCCTTTAATTACAAAGACTCCAAATACATAACCCACTATGTTTGAAAGGAAAAAATAACCTTCCTCCAAGCTATCCAAGAGATTTTAATGGACTGCGTTGACCCACTACACAAGAATGATCTTCACAAGCTTTCAAGTTTGCTGATGATTTGAGCTACAACGCTATGAAAGTCGAGAAGATAAATTTTCTGTTTTCCGTTTTCTGTTCTTTTATGAAAAATGGTGGATTTTTCATTTTCTGAAAAAGTAGAAAACGTGTTTAGATGAATGGGTGAAGTTTTTCTTTTTCAGAAAAAATTGGAAAACATGTTTGGTTAAAGTGTTTTCTTGGAAAAGTTGTTTGAAAAAGTATGAGAGTTTGAAAAAATTGAGGAGTTTGAGAAAATATGAAAAATTGAAAGAGTTTTCTGTTTTCTTAAAAAAAATATACAAATGAACATGTTTTCTAATTTTCGAACGCAACCTAAGTGCCACAAAGCACTAAGCATCGGTTGTCCCCCAAAACAAGTATAGCGTCCTAGAGTATGTACTGTCATAAACACAACCAGTTTAGAAAAATATCATCAATTGGGACCTAGCAAGCTAGATAGCACACTTGTTCATATTAGAACACTAGCTAGAACTAATATATATATAAGTAGCTAGCCTAGCTAGGATAGATCACTGTTAAAATTTTTATCCGCTTGGCAACCTATAAGGGACGTCAAAACGTTTAATTAAGGAAGATGATACTTTCACTTATGAAATTGATTCATCCAATGAAATATATGTTTCACTAACTTGTAATATAGCTTTAAGGGTATTGTACAATTATGTTGATGAATCAATTTTGTAAGTGGATTTATCACTTCTTTTTAATTAACCCAGGGGGTAATTGAAAAAAATTGAGCATCCCATACAGGATATTGGCATTAATTCTTTTCCAGTTATCAAAATATGACAACGCAGTCAATCCTAACTTCAATTCCCAAGGGTGCTGAGTATGAAAGAGATGAGATGAAATGTAGACGATTATACCTTCACAATGAGTAGAAAGATTGTTTCCACAAAAACCTTAGGTCCCGTTTGGTTTGGGGGAATTCACTGGAATTGGGCGGAATTGGAATTGGCAATTTCTTTGAATGGGTGTTTGGTTGGAAGAATGGTTAAATGGAATTTGAACAAGTCCTTTGAATTCCTTCACTTATGGATTTGACAAATCCTCCCATTGAACAATGGGATTATATACATTCCTATGGAATTCACGGTTCACTCTTCCTCTTCACCTAAGTACATATCAAGAACTCCTTCTATCTTCATTCTTTGATGGTTCTTCTACCGACAACCATCTTGGGTCGTCGACGACTCTTCTCCGGCGACCTTCCCTACTTGTCGACAATTGTTCTCCAGCGACAAGCCTCCATCAAAGCAACACCATCAAGAAATCAAAATCAAAATTAGAACAACACCATCGTCGACCATGGCCGACGTTTTAGAACCTGAAATCTAAAACACCACAGTCCACCATCAAATGGATGATCCGGTCATCTCCCTGCCCCCTCACATCCTCGTCTTCCCTTCGCATCTTCAATGGCCCCTAAACACCATGTGTGATATTGCAGAGCTCCTATGTATCTCCGGTCTAGACATCACATTTCTTCTTTCCCATACTCTCCTCCTTCGCTACTTCCACCTAGATTCTTGGTTGAATCCATATCCAAACTTCCGCCTCCACCCAATCTCTAAGGGACTGCCACTAGATCATTCACGATCTGATGCAACGGAGTTGTTTGATTCTCTACAGACCCTGACAAAACCCATTTTTAGAGACCTATTGACTTCTGGAAGGTTGATTTCTGAAGATCGTCGACCGGTGAGCTATTTTATTTTCTATATATTCATGACGCTTATGTTAAGCCCTTGTTCCTGTTTATTCTACGTTGGTGTTAAGCCCTTGTTCCTTTTGGATTCTTTTAAATCTTCATAATCTCACTGGCGCCGGAGAAGTATCTAATTCAATCGGAGGCATAATTCTCAAACTCAGTTGTTTTGAAATTGTAGAATGTTGAAGAACATAACAAATTCTAATTCCTAAGTACTAACCAAACAAAAAGAATTTTGCTTGAATTCCAATTCCTATCTATTCAAATTCCTATTAGGGGGCGTCTGGTTCGCTGGAATTGGATTGAATTGGACGGAATTGGAATTGAACATTCCTGAATCTTGTTTGTGTTTGGTTCGCGGAATTTATGGAATGGAATTTGACAATTCCAATGAATTCCTTAAATCAAGGAATTGGGAATTCCTTCCCCAAATGGATG
>JAUEJL010074407.1:0-16142 GCA_032274825.1 Drosophyllum lusitanicum | reverse complement strand
GTGATACATGACTTGCTTTATTGATGCTTATGATAAGTTTGTACTCACTAGCTATGTTGTATAGCTAATGTTGCTGCATTGACCCTTTTTGCAGATAAAGATTAGGTGGCCTGGTGAGCGGGGTTGCCTATTACTGGATGTCTATTTTGGGATGGAACACTTATGAATGTTGTAATTATATGATGCTATGGTCGGTCGATGTAATAGAGTAACACCAAACAGTCGATACTGAATTTTTGATTGTAAATATCTGTTGGATAACTTTTCAGTTAAATTTCCGCTGCATAACTTAATGATAATTAATCGTGAATGAGTTCACGTTTATGAAAAACGCAAATTTTTGCTAATTCGCTGTTTTGCAAAGCCGGTGTTACAAAAAGAATGAAATCTAAAAGTATATAAAATTTTCCATCTCAAAACACATATTTTCTAGCCCTTTCTTTGCAATCATTTCCTTTCCCCAGTTAAATTAAATCGAGAGTTAATTACAAAAATGGTCCATAGGTTGTTACTGGTTTTTACTTTTAGTCATTTAATTTCAAAAATTACGAAAGTAGTCACTATGGTTGTCATTTTATTTCACTTTTGGTCCTTTAGACTAACTCCAGTTAAAGTTGACCGTTAGTCAATGGGTATTACGATCATTTTCCATCTTATTCTTGTTACCAAATAGTCCATTGCCTATTTACTACCCTTCTTTCTAATTAAACTTATTAATTACATTTAATTATATTAAATATATTATTTAGTAAAATAAAATACACATTTAGTATTATAATTATTCTTTACACCAATTTAAGATTTTAAACAATTAGTCTATGTTTAGTTTGTATCTCATGAAGGTAAACATACATAGAAATCCTAATCAAGAACAAGATAGAAACCCTAATCAAGAACAAGATGGAAACCCATCAAGAATAAGGTGAATGGCATAACAAAAAACAATTTTAGAACAAAATTTTTAATCAAAGCTATTAAAATATCCATAGATCTGAAATTATTCAAAATAAAAAAGAATAAAAAACATAATGGTCTTCTCGATGATAGTGGTCTTCTTGATTTAGGGTTCTTAGTCCGCAACACAGTTCTTCAGATCTGCGGTGGTGAGCGACAGTGATGATGGTGGTTTCATCACATAAGCGGTGGTGAGCGACGGTGATGATGGTGGTTTCATCAAATCTGCGACGGTGACGGTGGTTTCTTCAGATATGCGGCGGTGGTGGTGATTTCTTTAAAATCTGCGGCGGCGGTCGTGGTTTCTTCACATTTGAGGGGGTTATTGATTCATGGGGTGATGGTGGTCGTGCAGTGGTGGTGGTCGGCAGTCAAGGGGGTGGTGGTGGCCAGAGTAGATCGAAGAGAGAGAAAGAATGGGGTTGTGGCCAGTATAGATCGAAGAGAGAGAGAACGAGCAACAGAGGTAGTGGAGCGGTGATGATGGCCGGTAGACTTAGGAGCCGCGGCGGTGGTGGCAGATTGTTCTGGGGGTGGCGGTGGTGGTGTGAGAGAGCAACACTTTTAAGAGAGAAAATGAAATATGATAGTCTTGGAGAGTAAGATATACGAGAGAGAGAGAGATAGTGATAAAAGAAGTTGAAAATAGATGTTTGGTAACAAGTTTAAGAAAAAATGTGTATGGAAAAGAACTTGAAAATAGATGTTTGGTAATAAGTTTAAGAAAAAGTGTGTGCGGATTAATTATAATAGGCAATGAAATGTTTGGTAACAAGAATAAGATGAAAAATGACTAAATACCATTTGATTAACAGATACAAATAACTGTCAGACTAAAGAACTAAAAGCGAAATAAAATAATAATTTTTATAATTTTTAAAGTTAAATAACTAAAATTATTGATAACATTTTTATAATTAACTCTTGAATCGAGAACAATGCATAACTCATTAATCCACACCAGCTGTACGCCTGTACCTCAACCCCACATTTTCATTTTCTTCACAACACACACATCGCATGTGACCCTTCGTCCCCACCCTCACCTGACTTCCCTTAATCTTCACCTCTTCACTCAAACTCTCCCTGCATCAATGGCGTCTACGCTTCTCCTCTCCCTCATTCCGGTATGCCTCCTATTACTAGCACTTGCACGCGTTTCCCTTGCTGGCGTTGCGGGGGTGGACGCGACAAAGCAGCTCTCACTGCACCTCCGCGCCGACGAGACGGCGATGTCTATTTACCAAGGATTTGAGGAGATGGAGGGAGAAGATGATGAAGATTTATCGGTTTCTGGTGGTAGATCTCTGTTATGGAGGAGTATGAGGTACTACATTTCGTATGGTGCGTTGTCGGCGAACAGAGTCCCGTGTCCACCACGTTCCGGTAGGTCATATTACACTCACAATTGCTGGAGAGCTAGAGGTCCGGTGCATCCGTACAGCAGAGGTTGCTCCACAATCGCTCGTTGTCGCCGGTGAAATCGACCAGGCACTCGTGGTTTAGGTTTGACTAAATCAATTCTGCTTATCGTTTTAATTTGTTGTGTGATCATATATATGCTCTTATGTTTTCAGAATTGGATCTGTTAAGTATTAAAATGCATACGCGTTGTGTTTATGGAATCACGATCAATAGATCATTGTTGAATTACGCCATTGATACAGTTGCATAGCTTTCAATTCCATTGGAGAACATGGCGGCTAATCCATTAAAATCTTTGTTTTTAGAATTTCTTACACGAATTGCATTATTATTTGTCGGTCAAAAGAATTTGTATATTAAATGATAAAAAAAACAACTCATTATCGTCGAATAACATAATAATATGAAAAATCATTATATTTTGACGGAAAAAAACCCAACATATTCGTATTAATTGATGCTATTGTGAGTTCACATCTACTTTAGTTGAGGCCAATAAATACGTCTCCATAAACTCGCACTTGCATTCCAAAGTTTCGATTTCAATTAAAAGTTGTTAAAGTTTTTCGGTTTGAAAAAGCTAGGTTTAGTTGAAAAGTATTTTCCTTTTGAAAGTTGATTGGGGTTTTAGACTACGGAGAATAGTAATAGCAATAACTAATTGTGTTTCGTTTGTTGAAATATAATTAATTATTTATTGGAAAAATGATATGTACAGCTAGAAATATCTATTTTAGATGCTTTCATACTTGTATCACTTAAATAAATACATTATGAAAGGACAGATATGTCCCTCATTTTAGTTGTTTATAAGTGTAGAAGTACCTAATATAGGTGTAGCTAGAAGCATATATCTTATCCCCTTATTAATTAGCAATGATAAAAAACAAATTCCTATTAAATTGAGTGTAATAGATTTAAGAGCATATCCATCACCAATGGTTGTCGCCGCCACTACCATCCTCTGACACCACCACCATTGACCTGTGCCACCAAAGCCGCCATCATCACCACCGACTACAACCACCAAATCATAGCCGCTTGCCGCTAGGAGTGTCGAAAAATTGTATCCGAATCAACCAACCAAACCGAAAAGGTTTCGGGCTATATGTACTTGCATTATGATCTTTTATTCTCGGATTTACAAGTTGATGCTTTAATATATCCTGTGAATTACCTTGGATTTTGTTACAAACAGATGCTGAAAAACGCCCATCGACCCGTTTGCTAGTTAATAAGGATATAATATTGTAAAATAATTAATGATAAAAGCATAATCAACATAAAGCCTCCACATTCTCTCATTCCAGCATATAATTCAACAATAACGGTAGTACGTAACACAAGAATTGAATCTACATTTTTTTAAATAACTTAAAATTACATTTATATCCTTATAAAATCTATAAACTTACACATACTCAAATACTTAATTTAATAATACCTAATTATTTAAAAATATTTAATCTTTTTAAAATTAAAAACACTTTTTAAATAGGTTCTATATTATTAAAAAACTAATTAACTTGTAAACTCATCTCCCAAATATCTCAATTCCCAACATATCAATAGAGATTTGGATATTGAGCTGCCATCTATCCAAACAGATATTGTATCCAAAATCCTACATAAACTCATCATAGATATCGACCGATTCAAAAGAGTCGGGGTTCTAAATCCAACATCCGATATGAAGCCACACAAGATATCAATCAATCGTATAGAGTTACGTTCGATTGAATTCACCCAAAATATCAATTGGTTGGACATGGTTCGATTAAACCCTAATCACATTAATCAAGGGGAAGATTTTATGACGGCCCTTCCCTAGGAGCAAATCAAATTATGATATATAGTCTTTAAACTTGTCTACAACACGTATGGAGATCGAAGGCGTATAGTCTTTAAGCTAGCACACGTATAGTGTGCTAGCTATTTGGAACAGTCCATGAAAGGAGATCGAAGGCGTTCCGGTGATTGGAAGAAAGGAGTCAAGTTGAAGAGGTCATAATCATGGTCCGGAGCTATGCGAGTAAATCTGAGCCATTGTGGTGCCAGGTTGCAGATATCTATTCACTACCACCAGCAAATATTTGAAGGAACGAACATAGACAAATCTTTAGCCAGATATCGACTTGTCTTGTAGGACCGGGGATAAGTGGAGGATATCTAGTCCGTTCTTAGCTCACCTTAAAACTCAATGTTTGAATATAACTCGGTTTCTTATGAGATGATAATTTGTTTTCACATTATTTATTATGGACTTGGCAGTAATATTACAAGGGTATAGATGAAATTCTCCGTATACATTATACAAGATAACCCTCAATGAAAGTTGTCTTCAAGACCCCGTACTCACCTATATGATAAATGCATGTACGTACGATAACATTATTATTTATGATTGTTTATTTCTGTACTACAAAAATTTATAGGAACAGGTTTTAAGTAATACCCTATGCCCCTTTGGGATTTCTATCTTTGGTGTATGCACCGTTGTTTTCCTCTTCATCTAGCTTCATTAGCAACCTAAATAAGTCACTTGCTTCTCGTTTGACCCGCTGCTTGGACTGCCATGAGGTACAACCCTCGAGTCTCCCGCGCCTCTTTTATCCTGAAACACAATGCTACAATAATTGTCATCGACTTCACAAGCAAAAGAGGTGACAACCTTAACTCATTCGTATATAAATGGCTCGATTTGGATTATGTTTGATCTCAAACAGTCAAATAAAAGGAAACATATATAAAACAATAACTATTATATATAACTTATTTAGTTATTTTTTTTAAATATCTACAAGTGTTTGTTGGTCAACATAACCCAATTCAATAGTTGTACTAAAATAAACCCAAATTTTCAACTCGAACCAGCCAGCTACTCGACCCATATCATCGACATACCTTGATGAGATATTGGTCTTGGGACTCAAGCATGTGTACAACATGCCCTATCTTCGGCCGTTTCTCAGGGTTTAAATCGACACAACGCAAAGCAACTACCAAAGTCCGTTTTATAATGCGTGTAGAAGGCTTCTCCATCATTTTAGGATCCAAAGCCTTTTCCGGGCACCTTTCATCAACAATTTTTTCGAGCCAGTCAACCAAATGTACCTGAAAAAGAAACATATACTTGATATGAAAACAAAATTGCAACTCGGCTAAGAAACCAGAAATGAGTCAACTTTTACAACTATCTTTCCTGCATTTTTCTTGCTAACAATCACAAGCCCTATTTCTTGTAAAAACCTACAAAAAGACACTGTAGCTTTTCAAAAAAAAAAAAAGATACTACGTTGCAACACAAGCCATCTTGTGGAAAACTACAAAAAGACTATATTTATAGAAATGAACAATTTTTCTTACTACGAAAAGTGGGACACTATGTTGCAAAAACCACTTCCTTTTGGAAAAAAACTACAAAAGAGATGATATATTTACAAGACACGAAAGATTTTTCTTACTGCAAAATGCTGGTTACTATTTTCCAAACATGCGATCGTTCTTGCAGACTGTACATTTTCAATTACGAATGGCTTCTTACTTCAAAAAGACCTCAGGTGATTTTTTAAAGCGATTGTTCTTGAATTTTTGTTGAAACCATGCCATCTTTATTGCAAAAACTACAAAAAAGACGCCACTACGATTTCCAAAAATGAAATGTTTTTTTCCTTTGCTACAGAAGGACGCTATGCTTTACAGTGCTTAACTTATTGAGCCATGATTTTGCATCTTTGTTACAAACAGACCATGTTTCTTGCAAGGAACAACAAAGAGACACTATGGTTTCAAAAGGAACAGTTTTTTACTACAGAAAGACAATATGTTTTGATGTCATTAACTAATAAAGCCTTGTCATTGTATTTTAGTACCACATACACCAAGTTTCTTGAGTAAAACTACAAGAATAAATTATTTTTTTCCCCAAAAAATAAACAGTTTTGTTACTAAAAGCACCAAGTCAAGTTGATTTTCCCCCAGTTTCACTAGGACGCACAAGGAAGGTTCAAAGAACAATCATATTGATAAATTATTGGTTCTTCATGGAGGCGCCGGATCAAGGTGTTTTTGGAATCTGCAAATTCATCTATCCTTATAAATGGTAATCCCACTAATGAATCTCAATCGCAAAGAGGGGTTCGCCAAGGTAAACCCTTATCTCCTTTCCTATTCATTATAGTGGTGAAAGCCCTACATGTGACACTCGATGAGAAGAATGTTTGTGTTTCACATCTCCAGTTTGCAAACGATGCCATCTTTGTAGGATATTAGTCCTATTTGGAAGCTAAATATCTCATTTAGATTCCTAGATGTTTCCATGTGGCTTCCTGGCTTAAAGTCAACATAAACAAAAGTAAAATATTTGGTATTGGTGCTAATGCCTTGGAAGTGGAGAATATCACTTCAAATTAGCATCGCTCGTTGGCTTCCATCCCATTCATGGAACTAGAGGAGGGTTTAATGATACTGATAGTTTAAATTCCAAAAACAGGGTGAGGGGAAACATCATCAGAGTTAGGAGGGTTATTTCTAACTTAAAACTTGATTTATCTTTTTTGTTCAGGCACAATCTAGGAGACGGTGTTCGCTTTTGGCAAAACTCTTATGGGTTGGAATGTTGGATAATCTAAGCAATACAACTTCTAACAAGATAAAAACGATAAATGGGACACATAATATAATCTAAGCAATACAAATTGTAACAAGAAGCATACCTCTTCTTGGGGTCGTTTATAGTCAACTGGATATCTCCCCGTGATCAACTCCATGAACAATATCCCAAAACTATAAACATCACTTCTCTCATTCACCATCCCGGTGCTCGCATATTCTGGTGCCACGTAACTACAACAATAAGGATAAGTCATTCATCTGCAAAAGCCGACCCTGTCATCACTCTGTGTGTGTGTGTGTAAAATCGAAATAAAAAAGAGACCAAACCCCAATGTACCCATCACGCGGGTCGTAATGTAGCTCCTATCTGCACCGAGAAGCTTGGCTAATCCAAAATCAGAAAGCTTTGGGTTCCATGATTTATCAAGTAAGATGTTGCTTGATTTTATATCACGATGAACTACCTTCGGTTCTAGCCCATCATGAAGATAAGTTAACCTGCATTTTATCAATAAATCCATAATTAATAACACAGCATGAATGTACATAAAACAAGAGATTACTAGTGCAAACGGATTACGCTTTTGCTGTCCCAATTATGATTTTCATACGAATTTCCCAAGTAAGAGGACTGCAAGGGCCTACATCACCATGAATCCACTGTTCTAAGTTGCCATTATTTACGTACTCGTAAACAAGTATCCTGTAACAAGCATTCGATATCAATGACTAAAATTGAAATCCAAAATACACCTGAATGAATACAAAAAGTAGGGGAATATGGGCGGATACCTATGTGCTCCTTCTGCACAATAACCTAATAATCTCAATAGATTTTTATGCCTAACTCTACCAATTGCTTCAACTTCAACTTCGAATTCCTTCTCAGCTTGTCCTCTGTTCATAAAACATCAGCAAAATCTACATAAGTGATTGAACAAGAAGTCAAGAACTATGAACATATGAAAGATTAAGAAATTTACCGATTATTGAGCAAATTCTTGATACCAACTTGAGTTTTATCAGCAAGAACACCATGGTAAACAATGCCATAACCTCCTTGACCAATCACATTCTCAGCGGCAAATCCATCAGTAGCAGCTTCAAGCTCCCTTAATGTATACCAATGCCCCCATCCCAAATGAGAAACCTCAGGACCTACAGCTCCGGCCACCGTCGACGGATGTTCACCGCCAATCGACACCACCCCTCCAAATCGTTCAGGGTACAGAATCCGATGTGGATGTCCTTTACCCATTTCGATTTGAATCCTGGGGCCGTAATCTTCTTCCTGCTTCAACAGCAATGCTTGCTTTTCAATGCCGGATAATCGTTGGGTGGTGTCTTTGGGATCGGGGGCGATCTGTTGGGTGTTAATGGGGATCTTGACTTGTTGTTTGTGGGGGGTTAATAGGGATCTGGTTTTGGTGAACCAGAGGGAGAGGAGAAAGAGAAGGAGGACGAAAACGGCGCCGGCGGAGACACCGAGTACGATCCATAAATGAAGGCCGAAGATTGAGGTTTGTTTGGAGAGTTGATCGGTCATGAATTTAGACATTTGAGAGAGAAGTCAGAAGTGTGTGAGAGTGAGAGTGAGAGTGAGGATTGAAGTTGAGAAGGGCTTGTTTATTGTTTATGTATAAAAATAATCAGAAGATTCGATCACCGGCGAGGGAGGGTTTTGACCGGCGAGATATTGAAGGAAGCTTCTAATTCTACGGATTGGATCCAGCGATCCACCGGCTTTTTACCACTACGACTCCCAAGTAACAACGTATGACTTTCCTTGTAGGATATGGTTATCGTCTCCGCAGGACAATTTTTTACGATATATAATAATTAGCATTATTTTTATTCCTACCAATCAATTAACTATTAACTTCGTTTACAAATCCATGAATATAATAGTCAAAATAAGAAAAAGTAATTATATACAAATCATTACTCACATCTCAATATTACTGTTTACGGGGTGTTTTTAAGGAAGTGCAGGAGGTGCGATCGCAAAGGGCTCACGTTTAAGAGGTGGCCCAACTTTTTATATACATATATTACATATAGATATAGATATAATGTTATAATTTTTTAAACCCACCTAATAAAATAAAATACTAGAAAGTCGGTATCTGAAATAGTTATTTTATAAGCACAAAAAAAGACATATTAGGAAAACTTGATCATCGTTCGGGAATTGAGAAGTAAATATGAGGTGTTGAGGTCGAGACAATCAAGGAGAAACCGAAATATTTAACATTTGACTCACATCACAAGTTAGCTTTCTTTAGATATATAATAGTTGTTTAATGTTTTAACTTCAATTGTTTATGTATGAAGTGTCGAGTCTTATTGGCTATTATAGTAACGGTGACATTTATAGAAATAAGTTTCTAAAAATCAAATACCAATCAAAGCCCTATCGTATCAGTACGTCTGTGTGATTTTTCCGGTCCTAAGGGACTTTACTCGACCCATTCCCCAGTCTCCCGCACCGCTCAAATATGCGTGACTCCTTATGAGGACCTTCATCCCTTCTACCCCTCTCACACGCTTCTCAAAGCAAAGGAGGAAGGGTGGGTATTAGGTACCACGAGCCCTCTGTCCCACATATCTATCCAGAAGCAAGTGTAGTTCACCGGTTCCACCGAATGCTCCTATGTCTCGGCAAAAATCGTGTGAGTGTACAGTTATGCTTCGGATGCTTTGACATAGAATAGATCGACCTAGTTCCCATTCTTTTCCGGTGCACTCGCTTTATATCTCGACACATAGAATTTAAGTTGTTAAAATCCAACTTACAGTCCAGAATGTTACAAGAAAGATTTAATATATTGATAATGATAACTATTGAGATCGATATCTTATAGAGTATTGATAAATAAGAGTTAATTCATACTTTGCTTCCAATAAAATTAGAAGAACTTCACGATTCAAGTAACTATGTAATATAAACTATTTTATTACCATTCTTTTGTTTTAGTTATTCAAATATTGTTGTATCAGTGAATTTTTGCTAATATATATGTGTGTGCGCGCGCGCATGTTTAATGGGCCCATCCTTTCTCTTTGCAAAGGGTCTCAAAAATCTACGAGACGCCCCTGACTGTTCATAAAAGAAAAGTTATAATGACTACTTTTACTGTTTTACGTTTAGTTAGCTATTTTTTTAATGGCAAACACATAACTACACATATGTTTACAACAAGACTCGAACTCTTAGAAATGTTGCATGTTTTTAAACAATACTTTTGATACGAGTGAAATAATAATATATTGTTTTTAACAATTTATTACTAACGATGACTATTATTAAAATGATTAAGAGTGTAATGATTTATTTGAAAGAGAGAAACATATTATTAATGAAAATAAAAAAACCACAACCAAAAGGCCGGGAGAGAACTTTTCTCCAATATGCAAAAAATAAATAAACAAAAAACAATCTAACGAAATACAAACCACATACTAGACATGAACCAAAAGAAAATTAAATTCCCTATCGATCTAAAGCAATTTTAGAACCCATAAATCTTAATGTTTCTGCCTAGTTGATTCTCTACTTTTGGTAAATGCTTTGAACACCCCCCAAAACTTTTAGAATTATGTTTAATCAAATAAGCGTAATTATACCTACTAAAATCATTAGTAAAAGAAATATTGTATGGAAGCAACGTTTTTATGGGTTTGTATATAATTTGGAAATTCAGAAATGGTGTCGTGTTTGAAAATAGGTGGACAAAGGTTTTTAGTTGATATTCAAATTAAGTCATTTGAATGGATATCGAGAAGAGGTAATTTGGGGTTTGTAAGCTGGAATTGATGGGAGAGAAACTCGTTTTAAGGTTTGATGAAGATGTACCTGAAACGAGGAACATGAAATTGTTTGACATGGTTCAGACCATGATGAGTGACATCTCTTCTAAGGCTATGCCTTAAACAATGCTATGAGAGTCCTGAACCTTAACGTATGCAAAACTTGTGAAAAAACTCTATTACTTGCATATCTCAAGGTCTAGGGTTGTAATGGCTACGTTCATCGTGAGGCTCAAGACAAATTAAAGGCCAAATCTAAGAGGTGTTACTTAATTGGATACTCGATAAGGTCCTGTGAATTTTTTTTATAAGCCAACCAAGAACAAGGTATATGTTCGAATGACAGTTTTCCTATGATATGCAAGTAGGCTTGTGGGAGGTAAGTTGATCTTGGATAAATTCAAGGGCCATCTAATGGGGAACCTAATGTTGGTACTAGTGATCAACAAGGGGTTGTTGAACTTGAGATTATCAAGCTTTAGCAACCCCAAGAATTGGATTTTGAGCCACCTCCTATTCACAGGTTTGGTAAAGTTCACCATGAACCAAAGAGATACGAGTTATTTGACTCTGAGAGCGATGAACTATTAGTAGATCGGAATGAACATACCAACTATCCAGAAGTTGTTGCAAGCCTTGAGTCTCCTAAGTGAAAGGAGGCTCTAGATAATAAGGTGCCATACATGTATGATAACCAAGTGTGAGACGTGGTTGAACCCACACTTGGTTACAGAACCGTTGGGTGTAAATAGGTCTTAAAAAAAGACCGGCATGGATGGCAAAATACACACACTAAGGCCTGATTGGCACAATTATGTGTATAGTCACGCACGGTCGTGTGCTATGGATCATAGTGAAAACTAAGTTTATTCATTGTGCATAATTGGAAGCTTAGTTGAACTATAATTCATTGGATGATTTATAGGGTTTTCCCACAGATTTAATCAAGGAAAAACAACTCGGAAACAAATAGATGATCTTAGTTAGGTTTTGGGTTCTTATTCCCGAGGAATAAAGAAGGGTAGCACCTTAAGGAGCTAAAAAATTCCTTCGTGTGGATAATCAATTGAGGGAAGTTTTTTGGTTCCTGAAACAGATTCACAAGCAATTGAAAATTACACTTCTGCTCTTAGAATTGTTGCTTGGTTTTGTTGTCCAGGAAACTTTGGTAGATCTATTTTTGTAGTTTTCGCTGTGTATTTAATAAAACACCTTTTCTTCATTTCTTCGTTAGAACGGCCCGTTTCATTTCGCGTTCCATTCCTACATATCAGACACTGTCTTATTATTATTTAGAAAGTATTCTGCGTATTAAAAAAAACACAAAGAAATCAATTAGCCAACCTTTATTATTTTGAAAAAGCAATTAAGCAGTATTTTTGTAACCTCAATAATATATCTAAACTACAATCAACAACATCAATGCTGCTTGGTAGCCTAAACAACATAATATACAAGAACCTAAATAAAACTAAAATTGACCTACATAGTACAGAACAATTTATCTCTTGAAAAGTAATACTATACCTGGCGATTAGTATTATATGAAATCATCCTCCCTCTTAAAAGATACTACCTAACAATTCATTAAACCACTATTAAGAAACACACGAGAATAGACCCAAGAACAGTGGTAGAAATTAAAGACAAAGTATCGAATAACTTACTGACTTGCTACAAGTGAATAGAGTTGACATTGGTCAAGTTGTAGGTTTAGCTACAACATTAATTTGTCATATCATATCAACATCCATTAGGAAGCTACCAACCCTATAGGAGAAGTTGTTACAAAGAATAAGTTAACAAGCCATGTTTAAACAAAATAGTAAACAGCTTAAATGTAGCAAATTCAACGGAAGATCGTACTGGTCTAACCTAGGAAGTAAACACCATTAAAAAAATCGATCATTAATAAGCTAACCATAATGCTGCAGCTACAAACCTAACTTTGATGGGTAGAGGTCTAAGAAGAACATTATTCTTAATTTATTTGGGTCATGAGTTCCTGATTTATTAAGTTAACAGTTTTGATTATTTAGGTATCAATTGAATGAATGAAGCCAATTATAGCAAGAGTGTCATCAGATGGAGCTTTGAACAATAGGATCCCAGATGCATCGTCTGATATATCCTAGAGAAAAACACAATCGAGCGAGAAAAAAAAGAGCAAAGTTAATAAAAATTAAAAAAACTAAAGTCTAATTGATGCCGTGACCTGTCTTAAAGCAGTACAAGGCAACAATAATCCAGTAATTTGTCAAAACATATGTATAGCAGAAATGAATGAGCAAAGAAAATTATCTATTGATGTACTGTCCAGAATGACCATTCAAACTTGCGCCATCAATTGTGTGGTTTTGGATATGAAGTGGGTATCTGATCACGCCTAATAAACTTTGTGTAAATAAACATAGAATAGGGAGTTAATAATTTTTGCTAACAAATTAAGGAACTGCTAACATTAGAATGGAACACCAGAGAAAATATTATAAAGGATGGGTGAGCAGCCTTCTTTAGCGAGAGCTGACCTAACATGGCCTGCAAACATATAAGATGATTTATGCAGATAGCCCATTGTGTTTTCTTACCAAAAAAGAATTATGAAGGGTACATAAACATAATTGAACCTTTCATATAAACACATTTAATAGCAAGGACACCCACAACCGATTAACTTAGCATGCATGATCTAGTTCATAACGGGTGGAGTAATTAAGAAGATCCAAATGCATTATCTAAACTCATTAAGAATTCAATTCAATAGGATAATATAAGATTGCCACAAGGACTGCACAGACTCGAGCTTTTATCAAGCTCCAGCTCAAAAACATTCGAGTAGAGCTTATAAGGGCTCGGCTCGAGCTCTTATCGAGCTTTATATAACATAAAGATGTATATATAACTATGTATAAAATTATATTTACAAACGTTATTATTGTTGAATCTTATTAGGATTGGACTTCTTTAAAATCGTTTTTGACTCATCGTCAAGTTGTGTTATAATGTTTAGGGTTAAAGTTGCTAAAAATGACAACTTTTCACCATTGTACCAATATGGTATGTGAAAGTATTTTTTTACAAAAATACCCTTCAAACTCCCTTAAAAACGTGTTATCAATCTATTCCTTAACCTGCAACTTGTTCAACAGGCTAAAAAGTTGATATCGAAAACAAGGCAAGCAAAAAATCGGTTCTTTTTTCCATTTTAGATTTGTTTGCCTAATTATTATTATAAATTATTGTAAATAATGTTTTTACCCTTCTGAAGATAGTCAGACACCAAGTTCAAGAATTTTTATCAAGCGTAGGCGAAGACATCACTAAAATGATGGAAGACATTGGTTGAATTTGCAATAGCAGGGGTATATTTGTGATAAAGATGATGGGGTGAAGAAGATAACATGCAATAGCCGGTTAAAATCAAGAAAATAACCATATTAACACGTTTTCATAAACATGAATAGGTATATGTGTAAAAAAAACTTCACTTACCATATTGATATATTGGTAAAACGTTGTAGAACAGTTAAAAAAATTGGTATTGAATTTTTTTTTCATATATTTAGAATGAGTTTAGTTATTAAAAAAAGTTTTTAAGTAAATATTTGAGCTTTTCGAGTTGAGCTCGAGCCGATTATCCTCATCGAGTTGAGTAGGAGTTTGCATCATGAAGGGTCGTCTAGCTACAGAGCCGTACTCGAGCTTAGCTTACAGTAGTTGAGCCAAGGTCAAGCTCAACTCGCCTTGTTTGCAGCCCTAATTACAACCGCCAAACTATTTAAGGTTGAAAAGATCAAGTCTCAATACTCAACAGCATATATACTAATAAAAAACTGAGAGATACTATTCTGACACTAAGCTAGGTTATGTACCATATGACCTCTATAAATTATACAAAAGAATCTTTCCGGTACCCACCCGTGTTAAAAGATCCTCCTAACAAACTTGCAACTGTCATACAGTTATCTTCGACAGTTTTTCTCGTCGAACACCAACTAATGCTTTTATTTTAACTTCCAATTAAACTATTTTAACACTTTGACTTTGGTAGTCAAACTAATTCCTGATAAGGTCAGATCCTAGAGGTAAAAAAATTGGTTGTCATGCAGTATGTAAAGATTCAAATGATTCAAATCTCATACATGATGTATCCCATGAATATTAACTTCAGACATGTCTAAAGAATCCTAATTTATCACAAATGCAAGAACAGAAAAAAACACGAGGAAGATGATAACTTCTAAAATGTATAATCTATTAATCTCTAATATAGTCTAAATGTTTAGATCATTCGAACCCCGTATAATCCTTTTAACTTATCTGATCTCAATAAAACCCTAGCTAAAGTGAAGAAGACAAAAGAACAACACATGAATTGCTCAGATTTAAGAATTAGAAAAGATATGCTTAACACAACATTAAGAAACCTCTGAAATTAGGGTGAAATTATCGATCAATACTATAAATATAACCAGGAAAGGAGAAACTGAAAGAACTGAAAATAAAAAGAAAATCAACTAAGAAGAATGAAAAATAGGGAAATAAGTTGGAAGATTACCGTGAAAGGGAAGTAATCAATGCTTGGGAATGAAGAATCTGCATAGGTCATCGGTAGGCAGCGATCAAAGGGCATAATTTGAATCAAGGTCTCCTGCTGAAATCAAACAATGATTAGTACACGTGTGAATCGAAATCGATCAAGAATTGGGGAATATATGTAAAGGGAGCACAAGTCGGCTGATTAGTAGAAAAACGGAAGAGAATAAAGAACGTGTAATGAAGACGGTGTCCGGTGACCGGCGTGGTGATCATTGACACATCAATCGGCCGGCGATTACTAAAATAGACGAAATTGTATATATGGGCGGCGTAGGGATGGAAACAGCGATCGTATCTTCTTTTGCCCGTTGAAGTCTTGGACGATTCTGGCGACTTCCGTTTTGAAAGACTTTCCTTATATACCTCTTAAATTAAGGATACCGCGGGTGTTTGGTTCATGCACTTGAAATCCCAAGCATTTCAAATCATATCCCTTGTTTGGTTCATGTAAAAGATAATGAGATTTCTAGGGCAAAGATGGTGAAGGAGTTGACTCACAATCACAACCTGATTAGCTCGGAGATGGGGAAGGCGGAGACGGTGAAGGGCGGCGCCGGAAACGATAAAGGGCGACGTCAGAGACGGGAAAAGACGACGGCGACATAAGCAGAGACAGTGAAGGGTGGAAGTGGAGACGGGGAACGGTGACGGAGGAGACGAGGAAAAGCGACGGCGGCGGAGGTGGAGACGGTGAAAGGCGATGGTGGCGGAGACGGCCAACGGTGACGACAAAGACGGTG
>JAUEJL010074396.1:0-16143 GCA_032274825.1 Drosophyllum lusitanicum | reverse complement strand
CTATTCTATGTTAGTATCTTAATTTTATGTGATCTAATTTGTGTATACTTAGATTGATGTCATTATTATTTAATTTTGGGTTTAGTTCACTAAAATGTATCCAAGTTGTCACGTTTTGCTATTGTTTGTATCCAACTTTAAAAGTTTCTATTACGTGTATCAAAATTTTAATTTGTTGTTATTGTGTGTATTTTAGTTATATAAAAAAGTAAAAAATTTACAAGTTTAGTACATACAATATAAAGTTTAATACACATAATAGAGACAAATTAAAAGTTTGATACACACAATAAAAAAAATTTAAGTCCAATACATACAATAGCAAAACATGACAACTTGGATACATTTTGGTGAACTAAGCCCTTTAATTTTTAACAAGTTTAGTTTACAATTTCAAATATTCAAACATATAATTGGCTAATAAAATGTCTTTTAAGCCATTAATATCATAATATGAACAATAATATTATGCTTGTGGCCTTATAATGTCGGGACAGAGCTCCATCACGAGAAAGGAGAAACACATTAATACTATACTAAAAACTTTTAGATGTGTAATATAATTTTATATCTTTTAAAAAAGAGTATGTGTAAAATTATCAAGTATAAAAGTTTTATTTACGTATTCAAACAAGGCACGACTATAACACTGGTTTTAGTTATTACTATATCACACGCTAGAAAACTTATTTCTAGAAAAATCTTGGGAAATAGATAAAAGATTTAACGCACGTGGACTTTTTACAAATAAAGACGTTCGCAAACTGGGAAAGAGTTGATACAGGAAAACACGAACCCTTTTTTCTTCGTCTCCATTTTCCTTCGTTCATCATCGTCGTCGTCACCACCCGCCTTCTTTCAAGGTCAGCTTTGCTCTATTTCCTGCATGTCTATGTATATTTGGTTTGTAGTAACTTTATATCACTAATTTTCTTCTTGTTTATATGCTTTATTTTTACTTCTCTGATGAGGGTTCATTAGGGTTCTTTATGTTTTCACCAAAAATAATCGATTGGAGTTTTTTAAGTAATGGTTGTAATAGATGACAAATGTAGCGAAGGGAAAATGCGGTGTTGTTTTGATCGAAAATTTGAAGGACTCTGTTATAGCAGAGGAGTGATTCTATGGAATTAATAGTATTTGTTCATATATGAAAATTTCTTGGTTTCTGATTGAAGGTTTAGTTATGAATCTTTTGTGCTTCTGTTCGTTGTTTTTGAGCGTGTCTTAATTTCTTAAGCGATTTTGACAGAATCAAATTATCATAAAAGGCTACAAATAAACATGTGAGGCTTCTGGTAGAAGGGGAAAACCCTAATTTTTTGATGTTTGGTGGTGAACCCTCATCTCCTGCCAGGATAATCTAACTTTGCTGTCTATTTCTGAGTAGAACTTTGTTTAATTGGAAAGAGATTACCCTCATTGCCAACATGGAAAAAGTTTACATGTTAGAATGTATAAAACTAGCTTATAGTTCAAAAGATTTGATTACATATGTACCCTACTTTTATTCTGATGTTTCTTATGGTTGTTTAAAACAAAGCTTCCCTCTTCCTCAAACCGTGGAACATTCTTTGCTTCAACTGTATCCTTTTGGCGGAAATGTTAGGTTCATCAAATATTTAAAACTCAACTTCTGTTGTTTTGATTCTTTTTAGATGATTAGATTCCTATTTCTGCTTTGATTGATGATTTTATAAAGTAATTTGAAAGATCATTATAACTTGTTCTTTACCATGCTGTTACCTCATCATGTTTTACTTTTGGCTTAGGTTGTAGTGTTAGTCTCTTAACCCTTGATCTGGTTTTTATGGATTATTCTGGTGCTCTGAACCTAGTATTTATGGCTGGTTTTTGGGCAGTTTCATAACCATACTTGTTGCAATTACTCGGTTATTTCTGGTCTGCATTTTAATTTGATTTCTTTATTTGATTGGTAAATCAGTTGAGGGAGGCAAGCAGAAGCGATAAATATTGAAACAAAGAAGGGGCACTTATGGGTTATGCTCAGTTAGTAATTGGTCCTGCTGGAAGCGGGAAGGTAATATAAAGTCTATTTACCTTGTATGTTTTTTAGGTTTTTCCAAACCAGTAATTAATTCTATTGCTACTTTCAGTCTACTTATTGCTCAAGCTTGTACCAACATTGTGAGGCCACTCGGCGAACAATTCATATTGTGAATCTAGATCCTGCTGCTGAAAATTTTGATTATCCTGTGGCCATGGGTAATTGGATCCCTCTCTTGCTTATTTTCTCAGCAAGTTTTACTATATCACACACTTGCTATTATCAATTAAATATATGGGTGCAGATATTCGAGAACTTATATCTTTGGATGATGTCATGGAGGAGCTTGGACTTGGGCCAAACGGTGGTCTTATTTACTGCATGGAGTATCCTTCTCACTTGGTTTTTCGTGTTTCTTTATTATCCTAAAAGGGCAGTTTTGAGTCATTTTACCTGTAAATGGGTTGACTTGGGTTATATATTGTATCTAAAAGGGTAAATGGGTAAAATTTCATAGTTAAGCTTAAATGGATCAAAATTTGCTCTCCTATGTTTCTTTATTTAAAAAACAGATTATCATTTTAATAATATTTAACACTAGTTTATTTATGAAACAAAAAGTAAGATGGACAGAACAAGTTCTGACCTTCATACCCAGCCCGTTAGTCGAACTACCTATTTCACCACCTCTAACTTTTTTCTCACAGCCCCTTCCCCCTGTAAACTTTCATAACAATTTGGTGCAAACACGCATACCGCATCTGTTCATGCAATAAGAAGAGCTCAAGCAATACTATGTAGTTTTAAATTTTCCTCTCATTACTGAATTGAACTCCTTAAATCTCATTTATTAGACACCTTGAAGAAAATTTGGATGACTGGTTAACCGAAGAGCTTGAAAATTACATGGAAGATGATTATCTGGTTTTTGACTGCCCAGGTACAACTTAATATTGTTTCATACTTGTATTTGACCATGTTTAGATATATGGAAGTTAAAATAGCAACATCAATCTCTGTGCAAATGTTGAATTATGTTCATGATTCCTAATATCATGCTGCCTGGTATACTTAATCGTCTAGCGTATTAAAGGGATTTGCAGTTAAACTCTCATTTTATTCAACTCCATTCTCTTTATGTGTATGATAGTAACCTTATTTTTTTTTAATTGTTTCATTTCATAGGTCAGATAGAACTTTTTTCTCATGTTCCGGTTCTTAAGAACTTTGTGGAGCATTTGCAGCGTAAGAATTTTAATGTTTGTGCTGTGTACTTGCTCGACTCCCAGGTTTGTACTCGCTTTCCTTTCATTTAGTTAGTAGTGGCAATTTCAACCCATTTACTTTGAGCAGGTCGATTCTGGTTATGGTTTATTATCTCTAATGGGATAATTGGTAAACGTGTAAAATCAATCAACTCACTCATAGTGTGTTTTTAATGCATAAAATGTTTCAAATAATTCTATTCATAAAACCTGATATTTATTGGGTGAAAAAACAATTCTTATGTTCATATGACACCGTAACTATTCATAAAGAATTTGGACAAAACGTGTTTTGGATCAACCTGCCCCACCTGTTTCTTGACCTATAAAAAGTTAGCTGCTTTGACCGATTACCCAACTCACCGATTTTGCCACTTGTATACTATGTTCATTCACTTTCTTGCTTGCCTTGTTCAGTGTTCTAATTCTTTTCCTATATATGTATATTAGTTCATTACGGATGTAACCAAGTTTATAAGTGGTTGTATGGCCTCGCTCTCTGCAATGGTTCAACTCGAATTACCTCATGTTAACATCCTCTCAAAAATGGACCTTGTGACACGAAAAAGAGACATTGAAGAGTTAGTTGATATACTACTTTTGATATATTATTATCTATTTCGGTTGTAATTAGCTTTAATTTGTCTGATTTATATTTCGTCTATTTTCAATAGTTACTTGAACCCGGAGCCTCAAACTTTGCTGTCAGAACTGAATCAGCGCATGGCTCCTCAGTTCCAAAAGCTTAACAAAGCTTTAATTGAATTGGTGAGTTCTAAACCATCTGGGCACAATGTTTTCTCTGTTCCCTCAACATCATAAAATGGCTCGTGGTACCTTTGTGTGCTCCCATAAATGAAGTTTAAATCATAGATAACACGTTTTAAGTTAAAAGTGTAATTAGTACAAGATAACTTTTATGGTGTACCAGGTGGATCAGTATAGCATGGTGAGCTTTGTTCCTCTTGATTTAAGGAAAGAGAGAAGGTAAATGCTTGATACCTCGTATAAGCTTGTGTGCTTGTTGTAATTATTTGAACTTTGAAATATATGCTCTCTACTTTATTATCTTAATTGTACTTGAAAGATAAATTTATTTTGTTTCATGATTGACTGATTGTTTTTCTTGTACCAAGTTCATTAAATTATTTTGCCAATTAGAAGGGGGCACTTAAGAGCCGTAAATATAAAAGTTGGTCATTTGGGTTGCATTTCATTTCCGACTGTTTAACATACTAAAATTGATTGATGTTGTCCAAAAAAAATAGCTGTGTCAACCAAAAGCAACTCAAACGGATTCTTTTCTTACTCGTTTGACCCGATAAGTTTTGACCCTTTGCTAACCTGCCTGATTTGCGGATATATGCGGCTATATCCGCAACACCATAACCACGTTTATGTTTTGTATTCAAGCGGTGTTATTTTCTGACTGATATCACGGTTATGAGAATTGATCTTCTTACTTTCTGGTCCTTGTCTTATTTACAGCATACAATACGTTCTTTCACAAATTGACAACTGCATTCAATATGGAGAAGATGCTGATGTGAAGATTAGGGATTTTGACCCAGACGAAGATCAGGACTAGAAGCCTTGTGTATGTTGATTGCAATTGTGTTAGTGAAGCCTCGAGCCCTTGCTGGTCCCTAATTCTGTGAGGAAGAAAAACGTCTTCAGGACCTACAGAATGTTGTGACCATCCAAGATCTATCATAACTTTGTGTTCTTTTGGCATCACTGATGATATTATTGACAGTACCATAAATTCTTAAAGAGTCCCATTGGTTTTTCTATTTCATTGTTAAGCTGGCAAACCTTTTATTTTTTCCTATTTTTGATGTCTATTTTTGAGCACGTTTTGGAAAGAATTGTTTGGGAAGTTGGGAATTCGTTTATGTTTATCTACAGCTTACCATCCACAATCTGATGGTCAAACTGAGATAGTTAACAAAAGTGTGGAGTGTTATCTATGATGCAATGGTTGTCTTTAGCCGAGTTTTGGTATAACACTTCTTTCCACACTTAAATTCAGACCACTCTTTTGAGGTATTATACGGCTAACCTCCTCCTACACATGTATCATATGTAAATGGTGATTCCTTAGTGGAGGCTGTTGATAGAACTTTATCAGCTAGAGAAGATGCCATTAAGCTGTTAAAGTTCCATTTGAAACGAGCTTAGGATAGGATGAAAATTTTGGCAGATAAAGGAAGGTCGGATAGAAATTTTGAAGTGGATGATTGGGTATTTGTGAAGTTACAACCCGATCGACAGGTTAGATAAGCAGATTAAACTATCTCCGAGGTTTTATGGACCGTTCCAAGTGATTGCTAAGGTTGGCTAGGTGTCATATAAATTGAACTTTCCACCGGACACTAAAGTGCATCCCGTGTTCCATGTTTCACAATTAAAGAGGTGCAATTTTATACCACAATCTTCTGGAATTTTACCTCCTTGTAGCAGTGACGGGCTTTTGTTACGGGTACCGGTTAAGGTTGTTGATAGAAGACCGGGTAAACTCCATAATCGAGCTGTGGTGTACTGGTTAATCCATTGGTCAGACGGTAATGAAGATGATGCAACTTGGGAGTTGGCCGAAATCTGACTTTCAAGAAGATTCTTGAGGACAAGAATCAATTTAATGGGGAGAGATTGTTGTGAGCTGAAATTGATACACGTGTGGTGATGGTGGAAGCCATGTGAAGCCACGTGAAGGATGACACGTTAGCAATTAGTAGAAGCCACGTGTGGTGATTGTTGGCATAAATAGGAGAATTGTAATCTGCCGTTGTATTCTTTTTCATATATCCTGATTGTATGTTTTACACCTCTTCAATTCAATAATATCCTTTTACCAAACTTCTCAATTCTCATTTCTTCATGTGGGAATTCTGAGATTAGTTTTTCCAAGTCTTTCGATTCCATTCCTGAGATTTGGTTTATAACAGATAGGTGGTAAAACTCTTGAACGTTGTTTCTATTTTTACTTTTATGGAAAACTTCGTTATTACCCTCGAACTTTTATGTTGAAACCAAAGTTTAGCAGATTAACCATTCATAAGAAAAATTACAAGTATCCTTCATGGCTACAAGCACTCAACGAAGAACAGTAAATATGCCTACGATTTTAATAATGTAATAAATATTTTTAACCAATATTGTTTTCTAAGTTGTATAGTTTTTATTTTATACAACTTGAATACAAGAGTCGACACTATCAAACCTTCATTTGATTTTCGATTAACAATAATAAGTTTCAACTTGAAAAGCATCGACTGTTTTTAACCTCGTTAGATACACAAGTAATCAACAAGAACCAGTGTTTTTAACCTATTACTCAAACCGTCCCATTTTATTACTCTTAACACTTCTTTTTGAACCCTCAACCTCATAGGAGAAACACTTTAATCACCTCTTGATACCGCTAGACTAGACAATTTAACACTAAGATCACCAATTTTTGTTAAGGATCCATTCGATCGTTTTAAGCAAGCTGAAGTTAACCAGACCACTCGTCCTAACCTTGGCACCAAGTGAAGGTTGAGGACAGGAAAAAGATATGTAACATAAGACAAAATTGAAAGGCACCCACATCAGGAAGCAAAGTACTTGACCTTTTAAGAGAAAAATTAAACATTCAACAGACATTTCTTCCAACCAACAAAAATGAAGTCGCCAAAATCTTCTCTTCTTTGTAAGTAATCCAACATGCAGAAAAATAACTCGATTTTCACTCATCGTCTTCATCTTCATCTTCATCATCCCTTCCAGCAGCGGCATTCAAAGCATTCAATCTCTCAATAAGCTTTTGCTTCCTCTCATCATAGGTCAGCTTCTTGAGGTTGTATCTAAAATATCAAGATATGCGCAACAAATAAGATGATAATCACGATGTACATTCAAATCTGCCTGCTTTTCAGTTTGTATATGATGTGCTCTGTCGATCCGGGGACAGGTAATAATGGCTTTGGGTCAAAACAAAATTTTCACAGCATTTAGGTTACGTTGAACCAAAATTGTTATACTACAAGCTAATTAACGTTTAGGGTTACATTGACCCGACACATTTTTTGTCCAAAATTTTTGTAATTAGAGCTAATAAATAAGTGTGCCAAATATGTTGATAAAGATTAAAATATTTCAAGATAAATCTTTTCTTTTTTTGAATAATGATTTAGAGCTTAAGAGGTCAGGGTAAACTCTGTTATGATGGTATGTGCCACGAGTCAACCAAGCATCCGATGTGAAAATTTTCAAAGTTATTAACACGGTACTACCAATCAAATTTTAGGGTGATTTTTTTGTGCTATCATAACGATTAAATTTCAAAAAAAGTAATATAAATACAATAAATCTTAGATAAATACCTGTTTTTCGATTGTGAAATGCCTTCTTTTGGACTTAAAACACGATTGGGTTATTCATAACATAGATTTGGCTAAAAAAACAAAAAGGACTCACTTTTCTGGGCTACTGATGTTTGATTATCTATTAAACAACCAAAAACAAGAGTAACCTGACCCGAATAACCGCAAACCCGAAAAAAAAACTGAAAAACATCTTATACTTTAATTAGCTACTGATGTTGTTTGATTATCTATTAAACAACCAAAAACAAGAGTAACCTGACCTGAATAACAGCAAACCCGAAAAAAAACTGAAAAACATCTTATACTTTAATTAATTTTATGGTGCCAAAATTCTGGATCCACCCCTGTAAAGGTATAATGAACTATATTTTGTTTTAGGAGCCTTTGAACCTATTCAACCATCTGACCTGTTTCCTTTTAAATTTATCTTCTTGCACACATCAAATACTTTAGACATCCTAACCTAAATGAACCCTTCTAGAAATAAACATGTCAAGAATGCCACACCTAATGTGTTTTATTACATGGCAAGAGCTTAAATAAGCCAAAAAAAACAAGCGGAAAACGGGGAATTAATAATAATGATTGTTACCTTTTATGCTCCTTAGGAGGCTGCTTATCAGATTTCTTTGGTGTAGGATCAGCACGAATAGCTGCATGCACCCTTTTGTAAAGCTCTTCAATGCTGTCTGGTTCAACCCCAGCCTTTATGTATTCAGAAAATTGTGTCTGATACTTTTCTGGTTCATCTTCCATTAAAGTCTGCATCCATTTAAATAAAATATTTAAAGTTTTGAAGCACAGAGAGACTAAGGTAGTGTTTGTTTGTTTTAATTTAAAAAAGCTCATTTCTACCACTTATTTCTGCAAGCGGAAAGATACAAGTGCTGAAGACTGTTCAAAAAAAGAAAAAAGAGGATAGGTCTTTTACACTTCTTCAAGAAGTGGAGAACCAAAGTCTTTTTATCTATGGCTCTACCCCTCAACTTGTCGCTTTCCCTAACCTCAAATCAGCATAAGACCATTAGAACCCTCTAGTAGACCTACAAAGTACAGATTCTGTACCAGAATCCTCAATCGTAAACGACTCTGTAACCTATCGACAGTGACGTAGTACCATAAACCGCTTTCAATCATAGATGACTCTGCAACCTATCGAATACGACATAGCAACCTTCTGTCATCGTTGTTTTCGATCTCCATCGGCGACGACTCTGTACCAGATCCCATCATCGTTGATGACTCCATGGTCGCTTTAAATCTATGATTCTACATACTCATATTCGGCAGTGGCTTGATGGATAATAAAACCCTACTTTAGTTTGAGTTGAAAGAAAGGAGGCGGAAATTGAAAAAGTCTTCTAGACCATCTTAACTTGGAAGACATGGAAAATTTTAAAAATACATGAGGTTTTACCTCTTATAAAACAAAAACACTTAATTCACTCTGAATTGATATATATATATATATATATATATATTCATACGGCTTTTGCCAAAAAAGAATTTTTGTGGATCCAAGAAAGATACCTTCATGTAGGAAGCTACATGCCCACCATGTATGTATTTACGGTGAACATCAGCATCAAGTTGCTTCCCATCCTTGTTAAATCCAGCAAACCTTTTTTCACTGTGAGGGATGTCAATTCCACCGTCAAGTGCTCCCTGAAATGTTCACACGATTCAAACCCTAATTCCCCATTTTCAATGTTGGCGTGTCAACCCAAGCCAAACTGGCCCTCTTTCACCGACATTAAAATCACCCTCTTTTAACCCGTTAAGCTGTTACCCAATACGACCATTTTTCCACTTGTAAAAAAAACTTCTTTACACCATTCCAGATCTTAAATGTCAAAATAAAAAATACACATGGACAAACATGTACCTTGAGAGCACCAAAAACACGATTGCCAGTGGTTGTATGAATAAGACCAACGTCTAAAAGAGCACGAAAAGGCCTCCTGCTTTCTGCAGGCTCAACTGAGAAATCTTCACCAGTGGCCTAAAGATAAATTCACTTATACGATTATTAATACAAATTAAAAAGCTTAGTAGTCAGAAAAACAATTTTCAAGCGATGTACCTCAACATTTCCCTGGTACTCCTCATCCATCTCAAGCATTTTCAAAACTCGACGGGCCAACAATAGTCCAGTACAATACGCTACAGTCAAAGTTTTAACAGTTGAGTTAGGCTCTTTTCTACCACATTAAACACAATTTAGAGGACTATTTACAAAGTGGGTCACCATTACCTGCAGCATAGTTTGTAAGTCCAACTTTAAGCCCATAATGAGGCAGCTCATGAGCATAAGCAGAAGCAAGCACCATATCCCCGGCAATGCTAGCAGATACAATTTGTGCAATTATATCCTTGTTGGTCTAATAGCATCATTAAGAAAAGCAACGGTATAAACAATTAACAAGGAGAACGAAAGCTGATACTTCTCTAAAGTAAGAATGGTGCAGACGAAATCCTAAACATGGAACTATGGTAGAGATTGGAGCAATCACAGGTTTTGACCAATTGACTTCAGTATATAAAGAGAGCATGCATATATAACATGCTTAGCTCGATCAATCTTCAATCATATGAACACTTGTTAATATAGCAAGAAAAAATATTCACCAGCACAAAGAAGATCATAAAATAAACAAGGATACAAATCGCACAACATAGCGATACTTGGGGGTATTGTACTTATTTTTGTCCTGGTTAATCAGACGGATCCTTGCACGATAATCAGTCTTGCCCTCTGCATAAATAAATGGGGAGTAAAATGCAGTGCATTAACAAAATTGGGTAACATAGATACTGAATTACTGATACCTCTTCTTCTCTTAAATTTGACTTGAAACCTCTTGAAGTAAGATCTTGACTTCTGTGCTTTGACAAAAGCCTTCAAAAACAAAACCACACGAAATAGATTAATGCAAATTACGAAAGAATATCCTTAGAGTACAGGTAATATATATTATGCAATCCTAAGCAAAATCTATAGTTAAACAATCAAGTTAGATATATATTATATAGTTATTGGCATGGTTAAGACTCTCAACGTATCCTAACTACAAGAGATGATGATTTAGTGAATTACCAAACCTCTACGACAAACTGAACCAGTATCTTAACGTATCATAACCACAAGTAAACGTGATTCTTCTACCCAGATAAGTTTAATCAAAACTGCTGATTTTAACTAACAGAAATAAGGTTTACAAGAATCAGGCATCCTAACATGTTATAGAAAACATGAGATATACAATCGATTTTGAGCTTTCAAAATAAATTTTGGTCAACCAAAGTTAGAAGAACACTAACTAACCAAGATGGTGCATTTTAAATTAAATAGGTCCAATCCAGCTGAACCGTATAAACAGAGCAACACTCAAAAATCCCAGAATATCACTTTTTTTTCGCGGATATGGAGGTCCCAGTTTTCAAACTCGAGTTTTCGTAGGCAGAGGATTGCACATATCAACAATAACATTAATCTTCAAAAATACACAATTCTGATAGCATTGTAAGATCAAACGATTGACCCAGAGAAAGATTAAAAACACCAAAACATCACAAGATTTGGAGGTTGACTTGTGTACATTTGGACCAGAAATGGGAATTGAAGGCATTACCATGACTGATTTCCGGTGTGCCTGGTCGTAGCGGAGGAGGAGGGAGACTGGTTGCCGAGGGCAGTGCAGAAGAGTTATGCGTTCGAACACCAAAAACCCTAGGGTCCGAACGAGAATGGAGATCGACGGCTGTGATTGATTTTGTATCGTGTTTCATTTTCAGGTCTTTTTTTAGTACCATGTATAGTCCCTAATTTTTTTTCCGGAGTACTTTATAAGCAATATTTTTTTTAACTTATAATGAAATTAGTCCCTAAAGTAATAAAACTATATAACTTCAACATAGTTCATACTTAATTCATAGTGTCTTTGAATCAATGGCATGATGGTCCATATTGCATTTTAAATTTTTGTGCGGAGTGACATTATCATAATTCACATGTGATGTTTTTACAAATCATATGTGATTGTATATTAAATCACCCGTGATTGAATATTAAAATTTTAGAACTATGTTTTTTACATAGACTTTATTGAACACAACTCAATAAATGTAGTAGTGTATGATAAATATGTTAATTTTCTTATAATGGTACTTTAACCATTTTGACATGTATAAATGTATAATTTTCTCTCTCTCTCTCTATCTATATATATAATACAAAATACTTCATACCACATAAAATGTATAATTCTCTCTCTATATATATATATATAATACAAAATACTTCATACCACGTATCAAGATTCTCATTTGAGCTACGTATAAGAGACTTAAAAGTGTATAACCTAGAGAAGTTGATTCCCGAAAACCATTCGGTTTAAAAAATGATCACCAGAAAATTGGTTAAACCAGCATTATACTAACAATTAAAATAATTTCGTAAAAGAAAATGTAATTTATCGTGTTTCACTAAAAGATTCGTGTTTGGTGCAATTGAGTTGGAAAATACTACAACCTATATTGGGCTATGTACATTTATAAAGCTCGGCCCAAAGTTTTGGGCTTTGTCCCAAGTCCCCCTCTATAAATATGGGACATTTTATCTTCTCTTCTACGGTATGAAATAAGCTCTACACATACTCCCTTACTTCTCTCTCTTTATATATATATACATTTACCTTATACATTACAGTGTCAAAAGTATATACATGAACCAATACTAACTTGACCATCGGAGGGTGTATCTGGGGCCTATGCCTCGGATCCCCTTCTAACGGGTTTCTTTATGTTTGCAGCATGCGATTCGACCTCGGGGCTTAAGGATGGTAAAGAACGGCCCAACAAGATCATCTAAACTGACCCGGCGGATCGATGTATCAACATAAAAGAAAATGTAATTTATCGTGTTTCACAAAAAGATTCGTGTTTGGTGCAATTGAGTTGGAAAATACTACAACCTATAAAAAAATTTAACTACAAATACCATACTCTTAAGGGGTGATTGGTTAGGGGTTTTAGATGGTAGGGAATGTGAGGGAGATGTTAATAATTAGTATTGTTTTGTTAGGTTGTAGTTAGAATATAATCAATCATTACCCTTTAATGGATAATAAACCACTCCCTCGTAAAAAAGTGGAAACGAGTGATTAGGTACGAAGCAGAAAGGATTGAGGGAAAGCACGTACGAAGGAATGGTGTGTAGTCTTCGGATACGAGTGATTTGGGCATGAGGAAGGAGGGATGGACTCATGGAGAGAACAGTTGAAGGAAATGAAGGAACAACTTCAAACTATTTAGGTAACACGTGTCAATTGAATAGATATGAAACTCTTTTTAGTTTTATATATATAGTTAGATATGTATAATATATATACACACTAGTTGCGTACCCCATATTTGCCTTTATAACTAATTGTTGAAGAGTTTCAAAAGCCCAAAATAATGAAAAAGCCCATATGGCTTTAGCTTTTAGCAAGTAAAATTGAAGTAAACTATATGCACAATGCTTCACGTAAGTATTTTTGTTAACTACTTCAAGCAAATGTAAGTATTAGACTTGGTAACCGGTAAGTTGTTAATTTAGCAAGTAAATATGTAAGTTGTAACCACGATGCCCAAGTGTTTTGTAATTTGCATATGTTTGGTTGTTGTAATTAATCAAATGGCTAACTATTTGTTGGTTTATTGTTTTTTTTTCTTAATTTTAAAGTAGGTTTACTAGTTAAGAATTGGTTAACCGTTTAACCGAATTATCGAACTGAAATAAATGGTTAAGCGGTTATAGGTTAACCGATCGTTTCGGTTTAGGTTCACGCAAATTACAGATGGGTATTTTTGGTTAACTAATTATCGGTTAACCGAATTGTAACAGCCGTAAACCCGGACTAGTTGTTAACGGGTTGGCGGTGAGTGTTTATGTGTGTTAAAATATTTTAATTATGTGGTTATAATTATCTTAATTAGTTAACACCTCGTGAGTAGTTAATTAAATTACTTTGCATGGTAATTATGTATGTATGTATGATATGGATACATATGTATGGGATTATTAGGTAATTAGTGATAATAACACCTCATGCTTAGATAAATGAAGTGATGATATTTTGTTTGTGCACCTGTATTGTATATACATATATGGATATACATGGATGGAGTCACCTTTTCATTCTCTTATCTTAAGTGTGTGAAAGTTTGTATGTTTGTGTGAGTTGCTTTGAAAAGAAGGAAGCTAAGAACAAGAGAAATTATCAAACTTGAAAACTTTAGATTGTGATTGTGTGTTTGATAATTCAAGATAAAGGTTGGTATGTGTTTCTTATAGATTCAAAGCATGATTCATGTTAGTTTTATTATTTGTATGTTGGGTTTTCATGCTTAAAGCTTAAGAACATGTTAAACTCCATTGATGGAAGTTTGAAGTTAACTTGACATGTGGGTTTTGTTGGTTTTGAAGTTTTAAATGATTTTGATGTGTTATTGATGATTGTGATCATGTTATATGAAGTTTATATTGGTTTAGAATTGTTAGAAATCGATTTCCAGATTTATAAGTGTGAATTGGAAGATTGGTATGAAGCTGGAAGAAAGCAGAAAGTTGCAGGTTCATGCTGTTCTTCGCGCGACGTGACGCGTCCGGGTAGGGGACGCGATATTTGACATTATATTATATTATTCATCCGGTATATTGTATACTATATCAATTATTGAAGTAAAGAAGTATTATCTCATGAGATTTTGAAGAGTCTTTTTGTAATTTTAGTAAAAAACTCATGAGATATTAAATAAATACGATATATTAAATTATCATGATATATTTATGGTGGGTAATGGTAATGGTTTTCTTTTTTTCTCTGTTCATCGTCACTAATTGATTGATCATTTAATACCTCAGTTTCTATAAAATAGAGTCAATTATACTGTTCGTCCTTTTCGTATATGGGGTATTTCACTTCTAGTCTTTTAAATAAAAAGTTGCAATATTAATCCTTTAAATGAGTTTTTTTTGCATGTGATTAGTCATGTAATGATTAACTTTAACGGTGTTGCTATTCATTTTTTAAAAATGCCTATTTTACCCTTTTTAATATTACATAAATGGTCATTTATTCCCTTATTTATTTTTTTAAACCTCTCCTCCCTCATAACCTCTCTATTATACTCTCTTGGTCTCTACCATCTGTCATCTCACCTCCATCACCATCATTCTCTCTCTACTCCCCCATCCACCATCGGCCACCACCATTGCCAAGAGCCATCGCTACCATGACACAATGATGACAACATTCACCTCCATTTCTGCCACCAATAACCATCATCGAAGAGACCCTCAACGATGACAACAGATTCGGGGGCTGTGTCTGTGTGCGTGATTTTCCATCGAAAACCATCATTGACCATGATCACCATCGTCATACTTCTTCTTCTACTATTTTTTTCTTTTCTCTTCGTCGTTTTGTTCAGATCTGTGTTGGTTAGTGGTTTAGTGTTGCTTGGTGAGTGAGAGAGAGCGTATGCGTGTGTTATGGATCTTAGATAGGGGACGATTTGGGGTGGTGGATGTTGTTGGTGAAGTGATGGTGGTGGCGGCGTTGATGGTCCGGTGGTGCCGCGGTCTCGCGGTGGTGGTTGTCCACTGGTGACGGCGATCTCACAGTGGTGGCGGCGGTTCTGCGACGGTGGTGCTATGGTTTTCTCATTGTATAAGAGGATAGTTAAGGGCTATTAGGTTTTAACAAATGTTTGGCTTAAATATAGTGTTTGGATTAAAATTTAAAAGAGTAAAATAAGGTTTAGGGTTTAAGTGTATAAACTATAAAGGACCATATTTGTAATAGGTAAAATGGGTATTTTAAAAAGTTTGACAACAACACTGTTAAAGTTAACCATCAAATAACTAATCACGTGCACACAACTTATTTAGAGGACTAATATCGCAAGATTTTGGCTTAAAAGACTAAAAGTGAAATACCCCTTATATTAAAAGGATTGACGGTGTAATTGACTGTAACGCCCCAAAGTTCAAAAGTTGTTATGACTAAGTGTTATTAAAGATTAGAGGTGTTTATAAAACTAGAAGGGCTAAAGTTATCAGTTTGAAACATGATAAGTTCAGGGCTGATTGGTAATTCTTGAAAAGTTCTATTATATATATAGAAGTGTAGTTTGACTTAGCAAGTCAAACCTTCATTTGCTCCAGCCATACTCACGACAGCCCATTTCCTTGGTTTCTTTTGATCAAGTACAGCAGATCTAGAGTATAGCAACACATCCAAGTAATTTCTAATAGCAAGGTAAGTGTTCTTGATTGTGTTTTGTGAGTTTTGAGTCAAGAAAGTGACTTCAATGGTGAAACCTTTGATCTTTGCATGTTAATGTGTTTCTAGATGTTGTTTAGTAGTTTCAGAAGCTGTAGTATAGTTTGCAGGTGCTGGAAAACACTTGTAATGAGTTATATGTTGAGTTTGGTCGATTTCCAGCAAAGCAG